>CBVK0100154446.1:0-28017 GCA_900067695.1 Picea abies
CCACCTAATATCATGTGGTCTCGGAAATATGTCGTCCCGAAAATATGTCGGCCCGGCGAAAATATGTCGGCCCAAAAAAAATTTTCTCGGGGGCGCTGCCCCCAAACCCCCACGCGGGGGGCTCCGCCCCTCTTACCCCCCCGCGCACCCGGCGCAGGCGCTCAGACACTACTACTCGTGCAAAGAATATAACACATACCCAACAGTTTTGGTACTTAGGGTTTTTGCACCTAGACTTCGTTCTAGGGTTTCTAAGAGTCATAGAAGGATAAATAGAGGTCTAGAAGACATGAGAGGGTGGTTGGGATAGAGAGAGTAAGATGTAAAATTATTGTGTCTCGGAGCATTCTTGTATTTTGGATCTTCAGCTGGGTGCGAAGATCGACTCTGTAGCTGGGTGTGCAGGGTTGGGAGATTAAGAGGAGAGAGAGAGAAGGATATTCAGTTGAGTGCGCAAATAGAACTATGTATTTTCATCTACCTTATCAATAAACATAGTTATGTGGACGTATCCCTAGGGAGAGGGTGAACCATGTAAAATATTGTTGTTCTATGTGATTGATGTTGTGTTATTTGCTATCGTTTATATTGTGATTGCATTATTATTTTGTTTACTAAAGATAGGAAGATATAACTAACTTCATGAAGTTAAGCAGAATACTATTAATAATCTCTAGGTTATCTTGCGTTGTTATTCTGGAATCATCTTGCACTTCCTCTAGTTATAGACACATGTGTCCTGCAACCCCCCTATTGCTACTTCGGGTGAGACTTCATCTGCTCCAGAGGTGTTGCCGAAAGGGCCAGTAATTAGGGTTTGTTGTTGCACTATTAGAGTTGAACCCTAGGTCTACCCCTATGTCAACAAATGGTTCAGTTGTAGAGACCGGGATCTTCTTGAGGGAATGTCAAGGTGGTTCCCATCAAAGACAGAGATTCAAAAGTGGATAGAAGAACAGGAAAGGGACTTCGTTGAAGAACAGAACAAGAACCCTAGCATTAGTATAGAAGACTGGTTGGGAAGGTACATCTTTACTGACGTACACAATATTTTCTTTGCAGGAGTTCACAAGGAAGTGTATGAGTGGCTAGAGAGACTACCAGACACTCAGTTCAAAATCAAATCTAGACCACATGTGGTTTTGACAACGGTGTTGATTAAGAAAGTCAAGAGAATTGATAATGTTGTGTCTAGAGCAGTGGATCTCTGGTTTGATAGCACTATTGGAGGGTACATTAGTGAGTTTGATATCAATAGAGTAGAATGATATAGTCAAGTAGAGAGGTATTTCTTTAAGGGACCTAGAGGAAAGTTTCTACACTTTTTGAAACTGAAGATTAAGATGTTATTGCATGAGAAGAATATCTTAAAGATACAATAATCAGTAGATTTTAAAGCTAATGTTCAAAAATTCAGACAGCGACAATGATGCAGAGGCTGGACACACACACAGTGGGAGATCATTCAGAAAGGTTCCTCTTGAAAACCTGTTTAAGCAAAGTTACAGACCATTGGCACAAGACAAATATTTCTACAGTGGAGAAGAAGCAGGGCAATCAGATGAAGAATATTCAGTGTTCGCAAGGGCAGAGGAAGAAAAGGCTGAGAAACTTCGTTGAGAAGAACCAGAAACTTCAGGGACTGTGCCTACTGTCTAACTAAGTATTTCTACTCCTCTTGTTGTTTTAACAGCATTAAGTAACCAGAGTAACCAGAGTAATCAGAGCACTCAAAGTATTGTTACAAGAAATTTAGTACATACTCAGTCGAGAAAAAAAGGAAGATCCATGGCAGATGAAATGAGGTTACCCATTTTCAGAGGAGATGGATCTGAGGATCCTGACCAGTACTGGTTTTTATGTGAAGCCATATGGAGCATTAAGCAAGTCATCGATGAAGTTGTTAAGAGAGCTCAGTTTAGTACTACCTTGAGGGATCATGCATTGAGTTGGTATATGAAATTTGTTACAGGATATGTACAGCCTAATCCACTAAATGGAATCAAGACTGCATTCAGTGCAGATTTCAATAATCCTAAGTCGGAGTCGCAGTGCATTACAAAGCTAAAGGAAATCAAAAAGAAGGTGACTGAACCTGTCTGGGAATTTGATCAGAGGTTTAAGACCTTGACAGACCATTTAAGTTTTCATATTCCCAACGAAAAACATAAGGAATGGTTCATTGACACCCTCCTACCACACATTAGAGTTCCTATGATGCAACAGAAGGTCGCTTCACAAGCTGAGGCATTAGAAATTTCCATGAAACTAGAAGCAGCCCCTGTAGGAGAATCCAGTCCGGGTATGAGTCAGATTTTGAATCAATTAACTAGTTTATCTTTACAGGTTGAAGACATGAAGAAGGAAAAAGGAAAGGAGAAAAGAGAAGAAATCTAGTGTATCAAATGTAAATTAGAGGGCCATGAAAAAGAGCATTGTCCCTTATTTAATGAATACTTGGCCTCTGGATCCCCTAACCCTTTGAAGGAGGATATTGCACCATGGTGCGAGGTATGTAGAACCAGACATCACCCTCGTGAATGTTATTATATGCAGAAATATGTCCATACACCCACCAATCTTTATTGTACATTTTGCAAATCTGTGGGGCATGATGAGAAGGATTGTAGGGATTATGACCTCATGCATGAAAGATCAAGGGATGCATATAGAATTCAAGGAGAACTACAAAAAGAAGGAAATGATGTGCAGTTCAATTCCCTAGGAAGAGGAAACTTCAATCCTCGTGGTGGGTCCAAAGGAATAAGACGAGGAGAAGGCATGGGTCGAGGTCGAGGCCAGATTATTTACTATACCAGTGCCCAACCATGTCATTTGGCAAGGGATTGTCAGAACCCTTTCACTACTTTCAACTATTGTAATTCATTTGACCATGTCATTGAAGACTGTCTAGTATTGTTAGCTAAACTTCATGAAAGATGAGGTGGAAACCAGCAAGTCCAACTAATATCAGTTGAACCTCATGGTGAGGAACCCAGAGTCATTGTTATTTCTAGAGGAGGCATTGTCACAGGAGAATATAGGGTGACTCCAGGAAAGACTACAGATGGATAAGGTATCAGAAGATCTTTAGAGAAGGCACCATTGTTTGACCCAAGGAAGGAAAAACACACTTTTGAAGAAGCAAGGAGAGAATTTGTAGGAGAACAGGCTTCTTCATCTAGGGCACAACCAGAAGTAAAGGAATGTGAAATTCCTCCGGCATTCAATCAATCTGTCCCACTTAGGCAAGGAAAAGAGGTAAGCAATCTTATGGAATTCTTGTATACTTGTATCAATTAGATTAAAGATGAAAGAGTTGTGCAGGAAATACAACACTTGATAAGACAATATGAAATTGGAAGAATAGATCCTCTGCTGAGTAGATTTGTGAATCAAGTATCTAGGAAAAGGAGGACAAGCAAGGAACTGCACCTTAGTGCTCAGATTGGAGACTACGACTTGGACTATGTGGTCCTCGACCTGGGATCAGAAGTAAATGTTATGATGAAGAAGACTTGGGCACTGATGGGAAAACATAAATTGATTTACTCTCCTATTAGGATCAGGATGGCTAATCAACGGGCGGTGAGCCCCTTTGGAATACTAGAGCATGTCCCTGTAGACATCGATGGAGTGAGGAAATTTGTAGACTTCAAAGTGATTGAGATAGTTGATGATAGTTGTCCCTATCCTACGTTGTTGGGAATTTATTGGGCTTTCAACAATTTGATTGTTGTTGACCTAAGAAAGAGAAGAATGGAATTCGAGGGTGATGGCCTTAGGGTCATTGCACCTCTTGATCATGATGAAGTTCGCATATACATAGAACCTATAAGGGAAGAAGACTATGCCTATGAGCTAGAGAACATCTATAAAATGAAAGCAGGACAATAGGATTATATTAATCCTACAACAGATGGAAATATAAGTTGGTGAAGTGAAATTGCATGCTCATCAAATTCAGAAGAAGCATTGGAAAATTGGCAGAACATAATGTATGAAGTCTCTACGCGGAGGTGTGCCATATTGACTAAAGTAGTTCGTTGGATTGGCACATAAGTAAGTAATATTCCTACATTTGATGGCTTGAATAATTTAGAGACATTTATACTTGAATTTGAAGGAATTGTACCAATACAACAGAGGTTGTTGTCACTAGACGAAGCCTTGAAAGAAATGCCATCCAGATGGTGGGAATCTCACAAGAAGAACATCGTGGAATGATAAAAGTGTCGCACCTTGTTGAAAGTGCACTTTTTAGACCTAGATGAAGGCTGTGAAGTTCGATACATAGGTCAGATTTTCCCTGAGGACCATGTGCGAAGTTGTGAGGAAGCTTGGAGCATCATTCCTAAAGAACAGTGGATACATAAGTTCATCAACACACTAGATACTACACCTATCAACTGGTATATTCAAGCAGAATTGTGCTTAGCCACTATAGATTGGCATGGTATGACCCAGAACTTTAGAGCTACATTCCTATTTTAAATTCAGTGCCCCACAGTAGATCAGGCTTTACAAATTGTAAGACATAAGGTCTTTGAGGAAGTATCTAACCTCCCTCTTGAAAAAGAAGAAGATGAATGGATTGTTACTCTTTAGCGGTTACAAGGTTGCTATAATATTAATGATGATGAGGATGATGACCCTAGGAACATGAACATCTTAGAAACTGAAGGGCAAAGAGACATAGAAGGGCCAGGGATTGAATTACCTTTTTTTGGGAAACCTATTAAAATTAAGAAAGTTAATATTGGAACAGAGCGAACACCTAAGTTAGAAAATGTTGGAGACTATTGGGATGATGCTACTATTAGTAAGATTACAGAACTATTGCATGAGTATCAGGACTTGTTTCCAACCAAGTTCACAGACATGAAGGGCATAAAAGGGCCCATGGGAGAAATGAAGATTCCTTTGAAAGAAGATGCAAGGCCTATCAAGCAAAGGCCTTACAGACTAAATCCCAAGTACAAGAAGAAAGTTAAGATTGAATGAGATAGAATGATGGAAGCAGGAATCATAGAACCAATTGAAGAATCTAAATGGATCAACCCTATTGTGGTCCAGGATAAGAAGTCAGGAGAAATCGGAATCTATGTAGATCTAAGGAAATTGAATGATGCATGCTTACATTACCCATTCCCTACACCTTTTACTGATGAAGTTCTAGATAATGTAGGAGGACAGGAAGTTTACTCATTCACAGATGGATTTTCAGGCTATCACCAGATCATAATTGCTAAGGAAGACACACATAAGACTACATTTGCAACAAAATGGGGTTCTTTTCAATACACTGTGATGCCTTTTGGTTTGAAGAATGCACTAGCCATATTTTCCAGGGTGGTGGTCGAAGCATTTAAATAATTTTTACATAATTGTTTGGAGGCATACTTTGATGACTGGACTATTTTTAGTCTTCTAAAAGATCATATTGAATGTTTGAGATTAATGTTGGATAAGTGCAGACAATGTCAAATTTCCTTGAACTTGAAGAAGTGTATTTTCTTTTCACCTTTTGGAGTGTTGTTAGGACACATTGTGTGTAAACAGGGGTTGTTGGTAGATCCTTCCAAGATTTCTATCATTGTCGATCTACCTCCTCCTACTTCGGTTAGACAGTTGTGCACTGCATTGGGACACACTGGATATTATAGAAAGTTTATTAAGGGTTATGCACAGATAACAGCACCTATGGAAAAGTTATTAAAGAAGGATAGTAAGTTTCAATGGACATAATAATGCTAGCAGAACTTTGACACACTAAAGAAGAAAATTCTCATTGCGCCTATTTTGGTTTTTCCAGATTGGAGTAAGGAATTAAATGTTCATGTCGATGCTTCATCCATTTCATTAGGAGCATTTTTGGCACAGTCGGGTGAAGGAGATATTGACCACCCTATATCCTTTTCTAGCAAGAAGCTATCTACATCTGAAATGAATTATACTACCACTGAAAGAGAAGTCTTAGCTATGGTGTATGCGCTGCAGAAGTTTAGACACTACTTCTTGGGAGGACATTTTAGGATGTTCACTCATCATTCTGCACTAAAGTACTTAGTCAACAAGCCAGTGTTGGGGGGAAGAATATGCAGATGGCTATTATTATTCCAGGAGTATGACTTTGAGATCATGGTCAAGCCAGGAAGAATGAATAAAGGACCTGACCACTTATCTAGGTTAGAACATGGAGAGGAACCTACCAATTTGGATGACACGCTACTAGATGCATAGTTGTTGGCCATTAGAAAATTCGATGATCACTTTGTCGAAATAGTCCAGTTCCTGTCCACAGGAATGGCACCTCGTGAGTATATAGTTATTCAGAAGAAACATTTGGGGGTCCGTGCTGTAGATTTTCAACTTATAGTTGGACAGTTATATAATATGGGACCAAATGAGATCTTAAGAAGATGTGTTATGGAGTCAGAAAAACCATTGATTCTTGCAGAATAACAAGAAGGCATCACAGGAGGACATTATGCAGGGAAAGAAATAGCGCAGAAGGTTCTCAGAGCTAGCCTCTGGTGGCCCACTCTACATAAGGATGCTACAGAATACTACAGAGCCTGTGATGTATGCCAAAGAGTAGGGAAGTCGTCAAAAAGAGATGATATGCCTTTAGCACCTCAGTTGACTATACAGGCATTTGAGAAATGGGCTATTGACTTTGTGGGACCTATCAACCCACCAGGAAAGCACACAAGAGCTCGATACATTATCACTGCTACAGAGTATTTGACCAGATGGGCAGAAGCAAGAGAAGTTAAGGACTGTAGTGCAGTTACAGCTGTGTGGTTCATCTTTGATGATATCATAACCAGATTTGGATGCCCTAAGATCCTTATGAGTGATCAAGGCACACATTTCATTAACAAAATTATTAAAGCCTTGACTCAGGAATTCGAATTTCACCATCAAAAGAGCACACCATACCACCCACAAGCGAATGGCACAGTCGAAGATTTCAATAAGATCTTGGAGACAATGCTGACTAAGATTTGAAGTGTTAACAGAGATGGCTGGGATTTGAGAATTCCAGCAGTGTTATGGACTTATCGAACTACTTGCAAAAAGTTAAAAATGCAGACTCCCTTTAAGTTAGTTTATGGCTTGGAAGTAGTGGTACCTATGGAATACTTTGTTCCTAGTTTAAGAATTGAAGCATTTACAAGTATGGATGACATTGGCGATGTTCAAGATAGGATCGTGTAGTTGATGGAACTAGAGGAAGACAGGTTCATTATAGAATTTCATCAGCAGGTACAAAAGGAATGAGAAAAGGCTTACCATGACAGACATATCAAGAAGAAAGAAATTAAACAAGGAGATTTGGTACTTTTATATGACAGCAAGTTCATGAAGCATCCAGGAAAGTTCAGGACACACTGGCTTGGGTCATTTGAGGTTGTCTATGTTACAGATGGTGGAGTTGTGCAGTTGAAGACCCTTAATGGAGAATGGAAGGATGGTCTAGTAAATGGGAGCTGGTTGAAATTGTATTATGACAACCAACTACCTCGCAGCTCTCAGTAAAAGCAAGGAAGAAGAGTCTAGGTACCAAGTGCAGTTGAAACTGGGTACCAGACATAGAAAATATAGTCTGCACAGAAGAGGGATGGACAGACTAGAAAGCACAGGCTGCTCAGTGCAGTCTATAGTCAAAGCAATACCTAAGGTTCAACCCTACAGTGACTCGAGACGAGTCACATGTGATTTTTGGGGGCATGTTGGCACTTGATCATGTATTAAGGAAGAAATCAAAGATTAAAGAAGAAGAAAGACAAAGTATGAAGAGCGTGGAAGGCAAACAAGCCGAGGAGGGGTCGAAGTGGTTAAAGAAGTAGAAAAGAAGGAGCGAGGTAAAGGAAAAGTGAATCGTTGAAAGAGAAGATCAAGGAAGACAAAGCAGCAAGGAAGATGAATCGTGGACAGGTCAGCAAGTGGAAGAAGACACTAATAGGTGCTTTGGAGCACCTCACGGAGAACAAGGAAGAACAGGTTGGTGAAGTCCTTAAAAAGTGGGTTTTGGTACCTAGGGTTTTGGTACCTAAGGTTTTTTCACCTGGACTTCGGTTTAGGGTTTCTAAGAGTCATAGAAGGATAAATAGAGGTCTAGAAAACATGAGAGGGTGGTTGGTATAGAGAGAGTAAGATGTAAAAGTATTGTGTCTCGGAGCATTCTTTTATTCTGGATCTTTAGCTGGGTGCGAAGATCAACTCTGCAGTTGGGTGTGCAGGGTTGGGAGATTAAGAGGAGAGAGAGAGAAGGATCTGCAGCTGAGTGTGCATATGGAACTATGCATTTTCATCTACCTTGTCAATAAATATAGTTTTGTGGATGTATCCCTTGGGAGAGGGTGAACCACATAAAATATTGTTGTTATATGTGATTGATGTTGTGTTATTTGTTATATTTTATACTGTGATTGCATTATTTTTTCCTTTACTAAAGATAGGAAGATATAACTAACTTCGTGAAGTTAAGAAGAATATTGTTAAGAATATCTAGGTTATCTTGCGTTGTTATTATGGAATCATCTTGCACTTCATCTAGTTGTAGACACCGGTGTCCTGCAACCCCCCTATTGCTACTTCAAGTGAGACTTCATCTTCTTTGCAGGTGTTTCCGAAAGGGCCAATAGTTAGGTTTTTTTGGTGCATTGTTAGAGTTGAACCCTGGGTCTTCCCCTGTGCCAACAATTCATGTGGGCCCCATTGGGGTAAGTTAGTACATTAACTTCCCGGGGTCGTAACTTTTGCATACGATCTCTATTTTAGGCATTTGATAGCCCATTGGAAAGGCATTTTCGAAAAATACGCATTATGTCATCAAACTCTGTCCGTGTCTACAGTTTGACTATGGAAAGCCAAGAAAACATTGTTTAGAGCCCCAAAATGGCCCTGCAAGTACATAAAGATGTACCGACATGAAAACTTCCTATAAGCCGGTTGGAATAGGTGGGTGGCCACCAATATCTAGTTGGATGTTGTGTAGGGATTTTGGATAGCCTCGTAAGTGAAGAACCCACAATTACAAAGAAATGTCCCCATTACAAAGAAATGTGTTGAACTGAAAATTGTCAAGATGATCCAATTGGAATTTAGGACAGATGGGTGGCCATCAATATCCACCTAGATTAATTCTCCCCCCTTAGAAAGTAGTAGTCTCCATTGCATTGAATGCCCAGGGAAGAGGGGAAATCATTTTCTGAATTTGAATCTTGGTGAGTTGCATGCCTTGTTGGAGAATTTGTGTTGCTTGGTCTGTGGAAGGTTGTCACGAACCTATTGTTGGTAGGGTTGAATATGTTCCACCAACCTGTTGTCTCTGGGCTTGACGGGGCATTGTGTAGGCACTATTGTAGGTGAAGAAAAAATATTTTCTTTCTCCTCTACAATCTGCTTCTGCTGGATAGAAGGTGTTGAGGTTGCAGTGGTTGTAGTGGCCTTCTACACATCCTTTGAACATAATGTGAAGAGGATTAATTTTGTAGTATGAGATATTACCTTGTGGAAATGTTTTGATGGAACAATATCCGGAACTACGTCTGGTATCCTGTAGAGCTGACCCCCTAGAGTAATAATGACACTACGGGGTCGAGACTCATAAACAACATGACATTTCCACATATATGGTTGGCCCAAAACAACATCATAGACATCAAGAGGGGAAACATCACACACTACCTCATCCTTGAAGGGTTGGATGACATAGGACAAGCAACATTGCTGGCTGACAAGGAGATCTTGTCCCTAGTGAATCCACCCGATGTTGTATGGTTGTGAGTGTGGTGTTGTCGAAAACCCCAATTGTTTGACGACCTCATTTGACATGAGGTTTTTCTGGCTGCCACTATCAACAATGAAATGCAACGAGGTCCCCTTCACCCACATCTATGAATGGAAGAGGTGCTCCCCCTCTTCAATATATACTAGTTCTTCTGGTTCAATTGTTGTGGTTGTGATCTATATGTTTTCAATATTTTCTAGATCAGATTATGAATCAGGGTTTGGCTCCTTGTCTTTGACCTCGGCCACCAATGACTGTTTCGAGCGACATTTATCAGTTTTGTGCTAGGGGATTTTGTGGAATTCGCAACACTTCTCAGTGGCATTCTTCGTCTTTCCTTTATGCTTCTTTTCATGTGTCTTGGACTGGTTTTTGGGAGTTTGTTGGTTAGGTTTGTCTTTACCATGCTTTGGTTGTTGTGGATTTGCAGACCCAAACTCCCATTTGTTATGGTGCCTAAATTTCTACTCAATTTTGACAGCATATCGATAGGAAACTCCCAATTATGAGATGTTTAAGAAATCCATTTCAGTTTGGATATACCTATGCAAATCCCCACGATATTTCAGAATAATATGTTGCTCGGATTCTTTGATACTGTTGGCATCCCAACAGCCATCTCATGTTTTCGGTATTTTTATGAATAACTTAATTTACAACATGAGATTTTTAAAATGCATTGTTTGGCATGTATATATGATCTTTATTTTTATCATTTATAGATTGTTGTTTGTATGGTTTACATTAATTTTGAGAGTGGTCTTGATGTTGTATTCCTTCCTTTTGTCTGGTTTTAATTTCATGACTTCCAACATGAAATTCAAACGCCATTTCGTTTCGTTTTCTACAGAGTTTTGACACCAACGGACGAACTTCGTGATTTGGGAATTTGTCACTACCTCTTAAGAATGGCTTGGATGATTTGTGTTTCCAGAATTGTTTATGGCTCATGTATTGTGTTTCTTGAAGATTGCATGATTAATTAAAAGCAGGCTATAGAATTTGGTTATTTGAAACTCTTGTGTTCCAAGACTGGTTTGAAATGATTTACATGACCTTTTATGACAAGCTTTGAATGATATCAAAAGGATCTAGTTATTATAACACAGAATGTTTGAAATTTTATAATTAATGACATCCTACATAACCCATTTTGTATAACAAAGTTGGTTCATCAATAATTATCAAATAACACGAGGGTTGGATGATGCTAACGTCTCCATAAGTCTGTAATGATCACACTTAATCTTGTAAGACCAAGTATAGAAGCACCTTATCTCAACCTTTATTTTGATGCTTGAATTATCATATGTTCAAATTGGTTGGAACTCAACATAGTATTCTTATGGAAAAAACACATGTTATATGTGGGGTTAAAACTTTCGAACTGTGAACAATGCATTTTGAGCCAACGCACCATAAACATCATCAGTACTTTATTGATATGGTTACCATTGCACATGTCACTCTCATTTAAGATTGGGATCATATTGAAACATGCATGCTTTAGACACCAATGACACTCGCAACCATTATTAAAATAGTTAAATGATTGATGCGTTGGGATTTGTGATCAATAGATATCTAAATGGTGATGAAAATCTTGAGTACGATTCTATGGCTATCCTCTTAATAGTTAGTGGTTAATTAATTATGTTTTCATTGATTATTTTTCAGGAGTAAGGTGTCTTTGTTTGACCCAGTGATAAGCTCGAGGATATTCTTGTGCCCTACGAAATGAAGTGAAGCATGTGGTTTTTTTTTATGTAAAATTAGATATGAAACCAAATCATGAACTGTTTGTCTATTCTCACATCAAAGAAGGAATAGAAAATATCAGGTTTGGGGATTCCCGTCATTCCATAGGGAGCGGTTTTTGAACGCCATTTACAATCAAATGAAGAGGAATTTTGGGAAACTTTTGAAAAAACACCTGGGAAAAAGGTCTATTTACCTAAACCTAGAAGGGTTTCTCCAGAAATGACATATTCTAGGATCTGCAGGTGAATCTTCAAGGTTGATGTTTTAAGATTTCGTCTGCAATAGACTGGAGAGGTAATTTTGCGGAGCACATTACGGGAAAATGGTGAAGCATTTTGAGAAACCGTCGAAAACCTATTTTGCATAACGGGTTGATTTAGCTTACTCGGAAGTAGATTCCGGAAATGGTGAATGGCTTAGAAGGTACAGGTTGTTCTTTGAAGTGAAATTTTCCAGATTTTGCCTAAATTCGTCAAAGAAGTTTCCAGTTCATAAATCAAGGATTAATATGGAGGAAGCAGATCCTGATCTACTTCAGTTATGTGGCATGGAACCAGTTTTGAACAGAAATTGTTTTGTATCTGTTAAATAGTATTAGAACATGATCATTACAAACAAACTCATGCTATTTTATGTTGAATTGTCCTGTTGTCAAACAAACTCGAATCTGTCGTTAAAACTGATATTATTTTGTGAGATCTGACCCTATCTTAAGATATGGGATCGATACTCTTTGTTGGGATTTAAAAAGGATGGTTGGAACTATAGAGACATCTTCTCCTGGAACAAATTATGGACAAACAATAGACAGAAACTAATGGAACGGTGTCTAGCAATTCGGCTTTAGACCAATGTTAATGCGGTCTCGTTTATGTTTCGTCTCTTTTATTTTGGAATAGTTATGTGATGTGTAGCTTTATTATCCATGAAATTTGATATTCCATTTTAAATTGATATTTTAAATGTTGTCTTTAATTTACTGTTCCATATGTGATAACTGTGATCATCAGTCTCAATTTTGATATCAGGGTTTTTCTTTGATGTTTTAACTGATATATAAATATGAATGTTTTGCACAAATATTTCTCTAATTGTAATCATTCGTAATCATAAGATTACAGTATCACATGGGTTCAATATTCTGTTATTAAACTCTGGCTGCCAATACATTTCTTGAATTTATTCAAGAAAATTTTAGTATAAGCCTACTGCAGATTTCTTTCAGAAGGTAGGGTAGATGGATGCTCTTGTTCGCACAGAGACTCTGACACATTTAACAAACTAACAACAGGTTAGCTTCACCTACTTCTAATTTCTGTCATTTTTATGCATTAGTGAAACATGAAAGTTTCAAGCTGGCTTTGACCATCTGTGCATCTTTGTTTCACAACTTAGTTAATTCAAGTTTTATATGACTTATAATTAGAAAATAGAAAATATAAAAAATGTGCTTTCTTTATCTGCTTCTCAAAGAAAATTATCTTAGAATTGATTTTGTAAGTTTCCATTAGAACTTGCAACCTGTAAATTATGCTCATAAGTGATATTTTTATGTTTTCTTTCTCATTGTAAATACATTTACAATAATTATATTAGAGTATATATATATTATAGTTTTAACATTAGTTAGTTTATTCCCTTTATTTATTTTAGGACCTTAGATTGGCTAACGGAGCCATTAAACCCGTCAGAATAGGTTACCTCAAACGGCTTGGGTTATTTAGACAACCCCAGACCGGACCTATTCTTCCAATTGACGGCTCGTCAATTTTTCCTGTCAACAGATACCCAGCTTGGTGTGCAAGGTATGGAAAGTATTTGTGAACTCTGGCACTATTTGGCTCTTCTATCACCGCAGTGTGGTCCATCTCATGTATTGGTCTTCATATTTATCAACAAGGTAGTATTTTTCCTTGATCGAATCCACACAAAATTCCCAAGTGGGCTCGGCCCCATATATTCCAGATTCCTCTGTGGAAATTTGATCCCAGTAAGTTTCCCACCAATGTTTAACATGGGGGAGAGACTTGAGGAGTGCGAAGGTGATATTTTCCCTGTCATAAAAATTGTGAACAGAGAAATAACATTCTAGCAAATTCAACCATTTTTCTAAGGCATCTGCATCTATTTGACCTTCAAATATGGGAATATAAAAATTAACTTGTCCCTTGAAGGGAGAGGTTCTTCCAAAGTGGTCACTTGATGAATATGTGCATGTTGCTATCAGTAGGCCTTGAAGGATGTGGGAAAAATTCTCCATCATTTCGTCCCTCTGTCGCGCGAGAGATTTCTCAAGCAAAATGTTAATAGAATCTATGCTCCGTAATTTTTATTTTCTGTCGCCATAGAGGGTTTCTTGGGCATGCGAGAGCAATTTTCCTCAACAGAGATAAGATTGAGACCCAACTTGCTATACTCAGACCTCGTCGGGGACATGCACTGAAAAACGATCAAGAGAAACATGCTCTGATACCACTGATCCGGATTATTTTCGGAACAAAATGAAAACAGAGATATCACAATGAGATACATATAAAAATTGATAGAAACGGAGAAATACAACAATACATGATTTCTATTAATGAAACAAATGTACATAGACTGTAAAAATACAAAGTGCAAGACTCGCTAGAATGGTGGCAACTTTATCTCTGAGAATAGATGTGATGGCTATGCTCATTCACAAGAAGATGATTACAATGAGGCTCTGAAGGCCTTTTTGTGATAAACATGAATGCAAAAACCCTAGACATCCAAAAACCTAACTCTAGGAGATGAAGCACCAAAAGTCATGTGGGCCATGTTGGGGTAAGTTAGTACATTAACTTCCTGGGGTCGTAACTTTTGCATATGATCTTTGTGTTAGATGAGTGATAGCCCATTGGAAAGGTATTTTAGAGAACTAAGCATTATGCCATCAAAATCTAAATACATCCATAGTTTGAATATGGCAATCCAAGAAAACACTATTCAGATCCCCAAAACGACCCTGGAAGTACAGAAAGATGTACTGACATGAAAACTTCCAAAATAAGCCAGTTGGAATAGGTGGATGGCCACCAATATCCACCTGTATGTTGTGTAGGGATTTTGGATAACCCTGTAAGTGAAGAACCCACAATTACAAAGAAATTTCCCCATTACAGAGAAATGTGTTGAACTGAAAACTTTCAAGATGAGCCAGTTGGAATTTGGGACAGGTGGGTGGCCACCAATATCCACCTTGATCAAATACACACTTACCAGCATACTTGAACCAGCATGGAGCCATGTGACCATTTATGGTAAGTTGGGTCAGTGATTGAGGCAGTTATAATTGCTAAAAAAACATGATATCTTGATGAGACAAGGGTCAACTGAAAACCTAACAGAAGGACATCCCTTGGATTACCCCTTTGAATTTGGATCCCTGAATGGAGGTCGTGTCTGATAGAAGCCATGGGAATTCCAAGAATTAGGTGAAAGAAGAGGCCAAAGGTGTAAAAACATCATAGGAGAGGGATGGAAAAAGAGAGAGTGGCAAATAGGCAATACATGCAAAGGAGGGGAATAACTTGCAACAGCAGTTGGGAAGACATGAATTGATTCGACCCGAGGAGAATAATCGAAGAAAGAGCAAATGAGAAACAAACTCATAGTTAGATGGTGTCATTAACAGAGGTGTTAACTTACAGAAATATGAGGAATAGAAGAAGTTGGAAAGTTGTTCTTGAGGAAAATAGAAATCTTGTCTAAAATATTTATGGTCACCCTGGAACATAGAAGACCCAGGTCTAGACTAAAGAAATAGAGGACTGCAACTTAGTACTTGCTGGAAGGAAACAAAAACTGGTAAGGGAGATCGTCAAGGGATGTATAGAAAATAATGGACTCCTTATGCAAAGGAAATCCAATGGGGAGGGTACTTGATAAACCTGTGGAAGTCCTGAGCTTAGTGAGAAGAGGGAAAAAAATTGTCGTCAATGGAGGAAGGAGAGTAACCTTCCTGGATCATTTTAAGCCTAAGAACCAGTTGAATAATTCCCCTTGTGATATCATGTCTTGGCACGGGGGTAGCATGTTGTAGGAAAGAACTCTGCAACATAGCCTAAGGTTGGGAGGAAAGGCATCCTCTCTTAGTCAATTGGTTGTTATATTAACTAAATAGATAAGTGTTTTAATCCAATACACTTGATGTAAATATGTTATTTCATTGTTTAAATAGGAAATCTGGATGTATGCAATGAATGATTGAATTCCTAAGTAAAATGGAGAAATTATGTTTCTTTCCATCGACTGACTTGCTAGAGTTATGAATCCATGAGAGCAGTCTCAGGGTAGGGTGTATTCATATGGGGGATGAAAGTCTTTGAATGGAAATCTTACAAGATATGAGGAAAATCTTCACCCCGAAGTTGGAAGAGGGAATTCCTTGGTGATTGAGGAGGGTCTCTGTGTAGATTCCAAGGGACTTAATTCTATGTAAATCCTAGCTATTGAGAGAAAATTTTGCAAGATATGGACAAAATATTCACTTGGACAATAACGATAGTGCCTTGGTGTTTGGGAAATCCTGTGTAGGTTAAGGGACCTTAAGCCTTGAGAGAATCACTTGTATTAGATAGATAGATTGCATGATGCAATTCTCCATCCAAGTTCCTTATGGAATGTCGTATTCGGTTTAAATATGGATTCTCGAGCTCTTTAAGGTCTAGTAGAACCTTAGAAAATACCTAGGAGGAACCATGGTGTGGTTAAGTCCTAATTCAAGCTAACATCATGAAAAAAATTTGTGATTTAAGTTAGAAGGATTCACAGCCGTTGGATTGGCTCAATTGGAAATTCTTGATCATTGGTCTGAGGACGCAATCGTCATAATGGTATAGTATAAGGCTATTGTGGGACTCTGATGGGGAGAGATCTGAGTCAATGACATTCATTGATCTATCGTAGGGTGTATCGGTGAGTCCTATACCATTGATATGAGTCGTGAGTTTGTCGAAGGGATGATCGTCGAAGGTCTGGATGGGAGGTTGTGAATGAGTTCAAAGACTGGGGAATTCGAGGGTCGTAGATCTGGAAAAGATACCTAGTAGGATCTTATCCATTGTATTTTGTATGAATCACTTCAAGGAGGAGGGTTTAGGAACCTTATCTAGCAAATGGTTGTAAATCTTGAAGTGCATGGTATCTGTCGAATGAGATGAACATGGAACATTGGATCCTTTGGAGTGTATGTGGTTAAAGTGTGTGTGTTCGGAGTGCTCTGTGACACTAGAGTGGAGACACTCTGATGGGAAGGGACTTCAAGAATGAAGGTGGACCATTGATTTGTGTGTGGAAGAGATTTAGAATTAGTATTAAATTTGATGGGTCTCATTGGTTAGCAAGTAGAACAAGAATTTAAGTGGAGAGTAATTGTCGCGTTAGTAGAGGCATCGATCAAATCGGATCCATTGAACCTTGAGACTAGGAACTATTGGATCTCGGAGGATGATTGGTCGGAGTAATGTCATTGGGGAGGATTTCAACCCTGGCAATTGAGAATTCTGACGGTAATGAGTCTGAATAACCACAAATTGTTGATCTAATGGCGAGGATTAACCTTGACTGTATGGATGGGGACATTAGGCACCTGGTAACTTTAGAAAACTTTGGTAAGGATATACTTTGAGAATTTATTAAGGGTTAATATATCTTAAGTTGTGATAAGAGAAGTCTTCACTTAAAAAATTGATGAATATAATAGCATGTCTTGAGAAAAGGAAGGAAACTGGCATCCCACTTGCCTAAGTGATGATTATGAGGTTGGGTGTGTTACAAAGTGGTATTAGAGTTGTGTTCAAACTCTAGTATTGCATGGGTCACCAAGGCCACTTAAGAATGTTTAAGAACACTTTTTATTTTCCAAGAATGCATGCTATGATGTTGATTTATGTGTGGCTAACAATGTTTTTCTATTTCAGGACATAGGGAAGTGGAAGTGAATGGTGCAATGTAGTATGGAGGACACCTCACACTTCAGAGATGAGGAATCTGACAGTCGGAGGCCAAGAGAAACCCCTCCATATTTGGTAGATATTCTCAGAATTATTAAGGTAGAAAATGAGAGGCTCGTGAGAGCTCAAGTTGAGCAGGTAGAGTTGAATGTGGTACTATTGCAGAGATTTTCTGATATTTAGAAGCATCTGCAACAATATCCCAGCAATGCAAAGTTACAACAATTAGAGAGGTTGAAAACCCTTTCATATTCCCAAAAGCATGGATTGGCCCATAGCGATGTAGGAAATAGTTCTTCCAAGAAGAGGCATCAAAATGCCAAGAAAAGTAAATCTCGTGGGAGCATTTCCACAAAGTCATACAGTAGAAATATTTCTTCTAAGGAGTTGTCCAGTAGTGATACTAGGTTGAGTGTAGCTAAGAATAAAAGGAATATACATTCACAGAGTTCCCTAACTGAGGAATTCAAGAAATATAAGTTTCCTACCTTTGATGGATAAATCAAGAAGGGAGAAGAATTTGATGCTAGGTTGTTGGGTTTGAAGAAGTATTTTTGGGTACATAATTACTCGAACAATACAAAATAAAATATTGGCTTCTTCAATCTGAATGGAGAAGCCACTATTTGGTGTGAATATCTCAAGGAACGCAAGATACTAAAATAAAGAAAACTAACCTGGAAGCAGTTTGAGAAGTACTTCATAAAATCATATCTATTGGAAAAGTATTATGACGAAAAAATCAAGGAATTCCATGAGCATAAGTTGGGACAACTTACCATAGATGCATATGCTAAGATATTTTTGTATTTGTTGAGGTATGTTCCTTACCTCAAGGATGAGAAAGAAAGGGTACATCGTTTTCTCAATAGATTACCATAGTCATGTCAAGACATAATTGAATTTGATAAACCCAAGACATTGGAGGACACCAGAAGGAAGGATAAGTGTTGTTATGACCAGTCTAAACATAAGAAGGATCCTTCTAAAGAATGGAAAAAAAAAAGGACAAGGATGGATTCCAGAAGAAGGGATAGAAATCATTCCCTTCTAAGAATTCGAAGAAAGGAGCTCAATTTGGTCAACCGAGCAGAAGTGTGCATCAACATTATTTTCCATCTTAGTAGAAGGAGTTGCAGTAGATCTTGAGAAGATCAAGGAAATCATGGATTGGCATGCCCCTCGAAATATTACAACAGTAAGGTATTTCATGGGATTAGTTTGGTATTATAGAATATTCATAAAGGGATTTTCCAATATTGGTCATCCCATTACCTCATTACAAAGAAAAGGGAAGAAGTTTATATGGTTAGCAGAGTGTGAATGTAGCTTTCAGCAGTTAAAGTACATTTTGACCAATGCCCTTATCTTGAAGATTGTAGACCCTGAAAAAGACTTATTGGTTTGTATTGATGCTTGAAAGGAAGGAATTGGTGGAGTCCTTATGTAGGAGGGACAAGTATCAATTATGAATCACGAAAACTAAATGATCATGAGAATATGAATGTCACTCACGATTTGGAGCTCCCAGCAATTGTGCATGTGTTTAATATCTGGAGGCATTACTTGCTTGGAAGGAGATTCGTCCTAATGACAGACCATTATGGTCTAAAATACGTGTTTGACCATCCAAGGTTAAATGTTATAAAGTTCATATGGGTGGCATTGATCAACGAGTTTGATTTTGAAATCAAACACATAAAGGGAAAGGAAAACAAAGTGGCTTATGCACTCAATCAGAGTGTACAGACTATACACTTAGCAGTAGCTAGTGTGGTAGATTCTGACATCCAACAAAGGATCAAAACCCTCTCACAAGGAGATGATTTCTTCAGTCAGATGAAAAAAGGGTTGCATCAAGAACCCAAGGAGAGAAAGTATGAAGGATATCATCTTGGGACTGATAATCTACTACTATACAACAACAAGCTATATGTTCCTAGTTTAGAAAAGCTAAGGCATCTAATTATAGATTAGTTCCATGGGAGACCCTATGCAGGTCATCCTGGTTACCAAAAAATGGTAACAACAATAAGATAGTTGTATTATTGGCCAAGAATGAAGCAAGATATTGCAAAATGCATTACCAAGTGTCTAGAGTGTCAATAGGTAAAACTTGATCACAAGTATCCTTTAGGTTTATTGCATCCATTAACAATTCCAGAATGAAAACAGGAGACTATCTCCATGGATTTCATTATCGTTCTACCAAGGACAGTTAAGAAACATGATGCAATCATGGTGGTAGTGTAAAATTTGAGCAAGGAATCTCACTTCATTCTTATCAAATCTAATTTTAAGGCCATAGATGTTGCTAACATTTTCATGAATGAAAATTTCAGATTTCATGGTTTACCCAAGACCATAATCTCGGACAGAGATGATAAATTCACCTCAAGTTTTAGGAAAATATTTTTTGTAGGCTTGGGAATGCAGTTGGAATTTAGCACGGCCTACCATCCTCAGATATATGGTTAAACCGAAAGAGTAAACAAAGTGCTAGATGACATGTTGAGGATACATGTTATGCACCAACCCAAGTAGTGGGAAGACTATCTACCCCTGGTGGAGTTATCCTATAATAATGGTTATCAAGAATCACTGAGGATGAGTCCATTTGAAGTTTTGTATGGTAGGAAATGCAGAGTTACAATTATTTGGGATGGTCCATTGCACAATATCACACTTGGAGCTGATTTGTTAAAGGAAATGGAACATACAATGATTAAGATAAGGCAGAATTTGAAAGTATCCCATGATAGGCAAAAGAGCTATGCAGATAGCAAGAGAAATCACAAAGAGTTCAAGGTGGGAAATCATGTGTATCTCAGGGTGAAGCCCAAAAGAAGTTCCCTGAGAATGGGAACTTTTTCTAAGCTAGCACCCCAATATTATGGATTGTTTGAAGTCTTAGAAAGAGTGGTACTAGTAGCATACATACTTTCTTTACCACCTACTCTTAGAGCTCACAATGTGTCTCATGTATCCTTATTAAAGAAATGTGTTCATGATTCTAATCATGTTATTGATTGTATTGTGATACAGGTGGAACCATAGGGATAATTTCAGCCTGAACCTCAATGCATCCTAGACAGGAGGGAAACAATTCTCTGGAACCAAGCCATCATGTAGGTCAAGGTGCAACAAAATCACTTTGAAGAACATAAGGCTACCTAGGAGCTGAAGGATGCCATGAGATTGGCATATCCATTTTTGTTTTCTACATAATTGTGTGTGTGTGTGTGTGTGTGTGTGTGTGTGTGGTGTTTTAAACACTGAGGACGATGTCTCTTTAAGGGGGAGGGGAATGTAACACCATGTTTCCCCAATGACTATAATTATGTTAAGACTTCATATAATGTAATTAGGAAGCATGTAATTATGTCTTGATTAATGAAAAACACCAAACAACTGACTAAGAAGTAAAATACTTTAGTACAGGCCATGATATTATAAGTGGGAATTGATGAAGCACGATTGGTGAGATGTTTGGTGAAGTGGAATTGATGAGGTGGATTTTTTGAGGTGGAAACTAAGAGGTTTCAGTGAAGAAAATATAATTTTTTCTTAGGAAGCCAGCAATACTTGCAAGACATAAATACACACCTACCAACATACTTGAACCTTCATTCAGCCATGTGACCAATTATGGTAAGTTGGGTCAGTGGTTGAAGCAGTTATAACTACTGACAAACCTAATCTCTTGAAGACACAAGGGTCAACTGAAAAGATGATAGAAGGAAATCCCTTTGATTTCCCCTTCGAATGCGGATCCCTGATTAGAGGTTGCGTCTGACAGAAGCCACGAGAATCTAAAGGAGTGGGTTGAAGAAGAGGCCAAAGGTAGAAAAATATTAGAGGAGAGGCACAGAAAAAAAAGAGTGGTGGACAAGAAATACATGCAGAGGAGGAGAATATCTTGCAACAGAAGTTGGGAAGACACAAATTGATTCGACCCAATGAGAATAATCAGAGAAAGAGAAAGTGAGCAACAAACTCACAGTTATATGGTGAGATGAACAGAGGTGTTCACTGTTGGATATTTGCAAATTCGGGAAGTCATTCTCCATAAGAAATTACAAGAAGACCATATACACCATTACCGTAGCCCCATGAAGAGAAGTCAGCCCCATAGGAAAATAATAAATTAATTGAAGACCTAGAAATAAGAAGTCCTCCCCAGAATAGCACCTAGATTAGTATAAATACAGGACTAGCTCATTTCATTTAGACAGTCAGACAGATCCTTCTGCAGTGCGTGCAAGGAAGTTGCAGCTGCAGTTTTGGTAGTTTTTCTATTTTTGGGTTACTGGTTATCTTGGAGAGTGCACCACACTTGGAGAAGCTCTTGATTGGTTATTCTTGGTCATATTATTGAGGAGCTAGGTGTTGGTGATGCTATCCTTGGGGAGGATCTTCTCTGTATGGTATTTTGGCTATTGATGGTGATGTACTTGTAATAGCTTGGACTGAATTCTTCTAGAGAAAGGTTGTTGGGTTTTATCCCAAGTTTGGGTTTCCCAGGATAAACTCTTGTGTTCTTGTGTTGTGTTATTGTGTTGTGTTCTTTTGTTGTGTTCTTGTGTCTACTGTGCATGGTTAATATTTCTAGATCTTGTTATTTATGATGCATTGTTATAGTTGATATTTTCAGTGTATAGTTACTCTATGATAATTGTTGTATGAAAGTGAATATTGTTATTAATCATAAGGAAATAACTATAAAGAGCTAAGAATCATATAAAACATCAACATGGGATTGGAGCTAGTTGAAATATTTCCATTGTACAGTTGCATTTGCCAGTTACAGTTGCAATTGTAGATGCAGTTGCTAGTTGCAGTTTCCAGTTGCAGTTGCAGTTGCAGTTACTAGTCGCTAGTTGTAGTTGCTAGTTGCCAGTTGCAAAAACCTTGAGATTAGAAAACAAGTTGGATGATGCTAAAAATTTCATAGGTGTGCACTTATATGTTTCCAAGTTATATCATTTAGCAAAGTATGAGGGTGTTTTAAGGGGATGTACAAGGGACCTTCTCCAAGTAATGAATGAAAGGGATCATTATATCTAGTGCATTCAGAGGAATAGTGCACCCTCCCTAGCAATTAAGACTCTAGGTTTGCATATCAAGTTTGACATTTTTATTGTTGCGTCTTAAATAAATATTGTAACTGGGAAAACAGTATTTAAAGATCTATTATTGCTAAGTACTTTTGCTATCAAATGTTTTGAATATTGTTAGTACAATGATCATTATGTAAAATCTCACTATTTAGTACCAATGATGCACTTATTTACAAGATCAAATTGATCTCTTCTAGGAGATGTTCTTGGTTTTTGTCTTAGTCTCGGGTAGGTTACCATGGAGGAATGATTGGTAACAACACTAGAAAAGTGTTGTTCTTGCTTCCCATTTTTTTTATTCTTGTTCCTATTTCCTTATCATAAGAATATTGTTCTTGTATGCTATTTTTTTGTTATTGCGCTTGTTCTGGTCAGGTCACATGTGATATCTTTGAGAGGGAGATATAGTGACAATTGAAGAAGGCAACAAATTAGATAGTATCTAGTTTGAGACATGGATTAGGTTATCCAGACATAGAGTTGTATTCATGAAATTATATATCCATATATCAAAGGTGAAGAAGACAAAGTTGGAACCTTCTGAAAAGAAGGATACTTTTGTGGGATACAAAGTGTTCCACATGGAGATTGACAAGGAGGATCAGGTGGCTCCACCAGTGGTGAGGCAGATGGACCCACCTAGTACCATTCATAGGAAGCTAGAGTTCATAGGGAGTCATCCATCAGGATCCAGTAGGGAGGAGATGCCTCCCAAGACAATTCATTAGAGATCAAACTTCAGAAGATGCAAAGGGAGCAGATGGCTCCAGAGATTGTGAAGAATAGGGGAATCATGTTTTAGAGGGAGAATGGTACTCCAAGATAGATGGATACTTGATGAGATTGTTTTTAACCAAGAATGTACAGACTCAGAGTGAGCCTTATCTCATAGAGAGATAGTTGACTTAGAGGAAGACTCATTCATTCAGAAGGAGTTCCCTCTCAAATTCAGTTGGGAGAGATATATATCTTCTCAGAACAACAGACAGTTGTCATGATTTGTGGAGGATTCAAAAAGATGTGATATTTATACAGTGACAGAGGAGGCAGCCAGTCATGAGGATTGAGTATGGATTTTGTCTCAATCACAGAGGGAGAAACTAGTGAGGCAAACTCGATAGCAGGACTTACTCTAGTGACGGAGGGAGTTGACCTTAGATTTCGAGATGGAGGATCCTCGTCGGATACACTCTTGGGATTAGAGGTGTGAAAATATCATATGAGATCTTCTTGATTTAGAGGATACTAATGAGATTCGATATGATGGACTACAAGTCCATGACTACACCTATGATGACAAATCTGAAGAAGTTGAGTGATTGTGCTTCAGATTCATATTTGGTGGATCCCACGATGTACATGCAGTAGATTGGATCCTTGATGTACCTGGTTAATTATAGACTAGATATTTTATTTTCAATGAGCACCATGAGCCAATATTTTGTTGAATCCAAGGCATTTACAGTGGGTGGCAGCGAAGCATGGTACAGTTGGATATGGGTTGTCTCAAGTGATGAAGTGAGGCTGCATACATATACAGATTTTGATTGAGAAGGGAGTGCAGTAGATGGATTGAGCACCTCAGGGTGTTGATTTAGCTTGGAATCAGTGATGATTTCTGGGATAAGCTAGAAGCAGGCTTATGTATCACTTAGTACAGCAAAGACAGAGTATATCACAGCCAGTATCACAAGTCATGAAGCAATGTGGATTTGTAAGTTTCTTGAAGGACTTTATTGGAGACATGGTAGACAAAGGATTAGTGAAGCTCCAGTACTTATCCACAAATGAGCATATTGCAGATATCCTCCCAGAGTGACCATGTTGATTTGGCTGAGGAGGATGATACATAGGATTCTTCATGTTGATTTGGATAGTTATGAGTGTTGATGTTTCAACATCAGGTAGACATTATCCCATATTTGTCATGCATGGGGCTATGCTAGTGTTAATATGACCAAGGGAGAATGATTCATTCACTCACAGGTCTCTGCTAGTGGTGAATGGCCCAGGTATGTTGATATCATCGGGAACACGTTCTCCCAAATCAGTCATGCACAGGGCTAAGCTAGTGCTAATATGACCAAGGGAGAATGATTCATTCACTCACGGGGCTCTGCTAGTGGTGAATGGCCCAGATATGTTGATGTTCTCCAAGTTAGGGTAGACATTCTTCTGATATTTTTCATTCATGGGGCTATGATAGTGCCGATATGACCAAAGGAGAATGATTCACTCATCCACAAGGTTTTTCTAGTGGTGAGTGGACCAAATAAGCATCAGGAAAAGACTATCCTAGATTGGTCATGCACGGGGCTATGCTAGTGTTGATATGACCAAGGGTAATGATTCATTCACTCACGAGGATTTTCTAGTGGTGAATGTCCTAGGTGTAGTCCTTCTCCTATCAAGGAGTGGATGGACTCAAGATGTTATCACATGAAATTTTGGGATGTAATGCATGTGCAGAGATGGCACGTCGACATGGCTCATGAAGACAACATTTATATGAAAGGACAAATCTAAGTATGGATAATTCCTCCCTCGTTGGGAGGGAGTGTTGGATATTTTCAACTTCGGGCAGTCATTCTCCACAACATTGTATAGGAAGACCCATCTACACCATTACAAAAGCCTGGGAAGAAGTTGAATACCAAGGAAGAGAAGTCGGCCCCGAGGGAAAATAATAAATTAATTGAAGACCTAGAAATAAGAATTTGGCCCTATATTGGCACCCAGATTAGTATAAATACGTGACTGGATCATTTCATTTGGATAGTCAGACAACTCCTTTTGCATTGCACACAAGGAATTTTCAACTGCATTTTTGGCAGTTTCACTATCTTTGGGTTATTGGTTATCTTGGAGAGTGTGCCACACTTGGAGAAGCTCTTGCTTGTTTATTCTTGGTCATATTATTGAGGA
Source organism: Picea abies (assembly GCA_900067695.1). Taxonomy (NCBI): domain Eukaryota; kingdom Viridiplantae; phylum Streptophyta; class Pinopsida; order Pinales; family Pinaceae; genus Picea; species Picea abies. The sequence goes on from CBVK0100154446.1 coordinate 25,587, forward strand.
GATAGGTCTCGGTGATGCTATCCTTGGGGATGATATTATTTGTATGGTATTTTGGATATTGATGGTGATGACCTGCTAATATCTTGGACTGAATTCTTCTAGAGAAAGGTTGTTGGGTTTTCTCCAAAGTTTGGGTTTCCCAACATAAACTCTTGTGTTCTTGTGTTGTGTTCTTGTGTTGTGTTCTTGTGTTGTGTTCTCATGTCTACTATGCATGGTTAATATTTCTAGATCGTGTTATTTTCAATGCATTGTTATAGTTGAGATGTCCATTGTATAGTTATTCTATGATAACTTTTGTATGAAAGTGAATATTTTTATTAATCATAAGAAAATAACTATCAAAAGTTGAGAATCATATAAAACATCAAAATTCACTTACACATATATGAAGAATAGAAGAAGTTGGGAAATTGTTCTTAAGGAAAATAGAAATCTTGTCCAAAATATTTATGGTCAGCCTATAATAGAGAAGACCCAGATCCATACTGGAGCAATAGAGGACTACAACTTGGTACCTACTGGAAGGAAATTGACACTGGTAATGGAGGTTGTCAAGGGAATGTATAGCAAAGAAGGGACTCCTTCTGTAGAGGAAATCTAGTGGGGAAGGTACCTGATAAACCTATGGAAGTCCTGAGATCAGTGGGAAGAGGGAAACTTTTGTTATCGTTAGTGGAGGAAGGAGAGTAACCTTCCTGGATCATTTTAAGTCTGAGAACTTATTGAATCATTCCTCTTGTGATGCCATGGCTTGGCACAGGGGTGGCATGTTGTAGGAAGGCACTATGCAACATAGTCTAAGATTGGGAGGAAAGGATTCCTCTCCTAGTTAATTTGTTGTGATATTAACTGAATAGATAAGTGTCTTAATCTAATACGCCTGATGTAAATATGTTATTTCATGGTTTAAATAGGAAATGTGAATGTATGCAAGGAATGATTGAATATCTGAGTAAAATGGAGAAATTATGTTTTTTTTTCATTGGATGAATTTCTAGACTTATGAATCCATAAGAACAATATGCGGGTATGGTGTATTCATGTGGGGGATGCAAGTCTTTGAATTGAAAGCTTGCATGATATGAATAAAATCTTCATCCCGAAGTTGGCTGAGGAAATGCCTTATTGAATGAGGAGGGTCTCTGTGTAGATTACGAGGGCCCTAATTCTATGGAAGCCCTTTCTCTTGAGAGAAAATTTTGCAAGATATGGACAAAATATCCACTTGGGTAGTGACGGGAGTGCCCTGGTGTTTAGGAAACCATGTGTAGGTTAAGGGACCTTAATCCCTAGGAGAATCTCTTGTATTAGATAGATAGCTTGCAGGACATGCAATTCTCCATCCAAGTTCCTTATGGAATGTTGTAGCCAATTTAAATCTAGATTCTCGAGCTCTTGAAGGTCTCGTAGAACCTTAGAAAATACCTAGGAGGAACCTTGAAGTGGTTAAGTCCTAATTCATGCTAACATTATGAAGAAAACCAATATTTTAAGTTAGAAGGATTCGCAGTCGTTGGATCAGCTCAGCTAGAAGTTCCTAACTGTTGGTTGAAGGACATAGTTTTCGGAATGGTATAGTATAAGGTTGTGTTGGGACTCTGATGGGGAGAGATCCAAGTCAATGAAAATTGTTGTTCTATCAGAGAGTGTATCGACGAGTCCCGGATCATTGATATGACTTGTGAGTTTTTCGAAGGGAAGACCGTCGAAGGTCTGGATAGGAGGTTGTGAAGGATTCCAAAGACTAGGGATTCTGAGGGCCATTGATAAGGTGGATATTCCTAGACATAGGATCTCAGCCACTGGATTTCGTGTGAATCACTCCAAGGAGGATGGTTCAGGAACCTTATTTGGTGAATAGTTGTAAACATTGAACTGCATGGTATCCGTCAGATGAGATGAATGTGGAACATTTGATCTGTCAGAGCGTATGTGGTCAGAGTGTTCCATGACATCAAAGTGGAGATGCTTGATGGGAAGGGACTTTGAGAACGAAGGTGGACCCTTGATTTGTGTGTGGGAGAGATTTAATTTTAGTTGTAAATTCCACGGGTCTCATTCGTTAGCAAGTACAACAGGCATTTAAGTGGAGAGTAATTATCGAGTAAGTAGAGTCATGGATAAAATTAGAGCCATTGAACCCTGAGACTAAGAATTGTTGGGTCCCTGAGGATGATTGGTCAAATTAATGTAATCGAGGAGGATGTCGACCCTCGTGACTAAGAATTTTTTTGGGAATACGTCTGAATAACCACAAATCGTTGATATAACGGCGGGAATTAATCCTAATTGTCCAAATGGGGGCGTTAGGCACCTGGTAAATTTAGAAAACTCTAGAAAGGAGCTTCTTTGAGAATTTATTAAGAGTTAATATCTCTTAAGTTGTGATAAGAGAAGTATTCACTTAAAAAACCGAGCTCCTCAGCAG
>CBVK0100154447.1:0-28012 GCA_900067695.1 Picea abies
GAACAAACTTGGAAAATATGTGAAGACATCGGAAGCAACCCTAAAAGGGAGATACAACTCCTATGCAAGTATCTACATAGAGATGGATGTTTTGGGGGCACTCCTAGAAGCCATAAGCCTAGAATTCAGGGATGAGGAATGGATACAAAGCATCGACTACGAGCAGATCCCATTCAGATGTAGAAGATTCCATGAACATGGACACTTATTCAGAGAATTCCCTCTCAATAAAAAACAAGAAGAGGAAAACACCAAAATACAACAGGATGAGGATGGGTGTATCAAGTCGAACCACAGAAACAGAGCAAACAAGAAACCAAGTAAAGCCCCAATGGGTAGCAATCTAGAATCCAAGACTTGAACGAAAGGGTAGGACAAAACCAACAAAGGGGAAGAAGGAGGAAAGGAAAAGGAAAAATCCAAAGAAGCTAAGGAACAAGCCACAATTGAGAACACAAACAGTCCAAGCAATAAGATGGAATAGGGGGGTAGTGCAAATCCTATGGACGAAGAAACCAGAGATGTCAACACCTCCATGCAGGAGGCAGACGAAGATGCAGAAATGACACCAAGTGAGGTAGGTACGGAGGATCCTGATCTCAGAGATATTGTGGAAATGGAAGGAATAGATCTCTCGAACATACTGGAGCAATGGAAAAGGCAGGGCATAGACAATGTACCAGCGGAGCAACTAGATCGTATCCAATACCTATTTCTCCTAAGGGAGGAAGAAAAATCCAGAGGGCTCAAGCACACGCAAGGGGAGATAGGAATCAAAGTAGGCGAGGGACAACCCCAGCTCTCACCTAATCAGATGAGAAGGAAGAAAGGTAGGAAATCAAACAGAGTAGGCCTACAGGAACTAGGAGTTCTGCTAATAAACTCAGGTAAGGTCAAAAATCTCTTTCCCAACTCCCCCCCACATGTTTAAATGAAGGTTATAACATGGAATATTAGAGGCCTAAACAACCCACGAAAGAAAAGAATCCTTAAAAACAGACTAAGGAAGGAACAACCAGACCTTTGTTTCATCCAAGAGACAAAATGTACCATAGACAATGAAAAAAAAAAACAATGGAACAAGTACAAGACGTTGGTTGTCGAAGGACAACATACAACAGTCGGTATTATCACTTTGTGTAACCCAAAAGTGATGAATCTACTAGCAGCCGAAGCCACCAGATACACACTTTGGGTTAACATGCAAATCATAGGTAACACGAAGGTGATTCTATGCACTAATGTGTATGGTCCCCAGATGTTGGAAGAAAAGAGAAGAATGCTCCTAGACCTAGAAAACCTAAAAGCATGTTCCAAAAACCTCCACTGGATCCTGGCTAGGGACTTCAACATCATCACAACACTTGTGGAAAAAAAATGAGGCACCAGGAGATTGGATAGAGATGAAGAAGATTTTCTATCTTTCATTGACACAATGGAGATGGTGGACATCAAAACCAGTAATGGCCAGTTCACATGGAACAAAAAACGGATAAAGAAACACTAGATAACGACGAGGCTAGACATATTCTTGGTGTCAGAGTCCATAATTCTACAAGGCTTAAATTTAGACTACAACATCCTTTCCTGGGGGGGTTTAGACCGCTGGCCAGTCCAATTGGAAGAAAACTTCCAAGCCACACCAAGGAATAAACCTTTCATATTCGAGAAATTTTGGATCGAACATCCCACTTTCAAGGAGAACATCAACCAATGGTGGCGGGAGCAACAACCAGAGCAAGGGACAAGGATGTTCAACCTTTATAAGAAAATCAGGTACATCAAACATAAACACAAGGAGTGGAACAAGGAAATCTTTGGAAACATAAACTAAGGAAAAAAAAATAATGAAGACAGAATGAGGAAACTCCAGGAAATATGCATAGACGAGGGTTATACATAGGATATGAAAAAGGAAGAGATCCAAATGAACCAGGAATGGGAAGCAAGATGCTAGCAAGAAGAGATTCTATGGCACCAAAAGTCCAGAATCAGGTGGCTAAAGGAAGGAGAGTGGAGTACAAAGTTTTTTCATAGAACAACCATTACTAGAAGAACCCACAACAAAATCCTGAAAATTCAGGATCATGATGGGATCGAGAGAGAGTCCAATAAGGAGATTGAAAAAATACTGGTAAACCACTTCCAGGGGATAGTCTAAGAACCCAACCAATACTGAATGGAGGCCATACAAAGGATAAGTCAACACATCCTAGGCTAGTTACCGAGGAACAAAATACCAACCTAAACAAACCCATCGCTACAGAGGAAATTGACCAAGTGATCCAGGAGATGTCCAATGGAAAGGCCCCAGGTTCAGATGGTTTCACAATGGAATTCTTCAAAGCCTGCTGGGAAGTGGTAAAAAATGATGTTTATGGGGTGGTGGAAGACTCCAGACGCTCAACCTCCATTCTGAAAGTGCTAAATTTCACAATGATTACTTTAATCCCCAAAGAAAATGAAGCAAGGACCCCATACCACTATCGACCCATAGCTCTATGCAATGTGGTATACAAGATAATCTCCAAAGTCATAGCCAACATATTGAAACCTCTCCTACCCACACTCATTTCATAGGAACATCCGGGTTTTGTAGAAGGGCGAAAAATTATGGACAACATCATCCATGCCCATGAGCTGATACACACACTGAAACTCCATAGGAGAGGGGGGATGATAATCCAACTTGACCTAGCAAAGGCTTATGACAAAATTAGCTGGCACTATATGGCCAAGATTCTAGAAGCTTTTGGCTTTGCACAACACTGGATCAACTGGATTGTCAGCATAGTCTCAACGACAAGTTACTCGATTTTAATCAATGGAGCCCCAACCAAAACCTTCTGGCCTTCAAGAGACATCAGACAAGGATACCCGCTATCACCTTTCTTGTTCATTCTGATGATGGAAGGACTCAATAGAAGCATAAAAAGCGCAACTACAACAGGAGAAATAACATGCATCAAACCTTTCGAAAACTTCCCTACCTCCACACACCAATAGTTCGTTGATGACACCTTACTCCATGGAACACCCACGATCAAGGAAGCGAAAGCCTATTAAATAATCTTAGAAGACTTTAGGGAAGCCTCAAGCACATAGATCAATCACTCCAAATCCATGATCTATTTTTTCAATACCAACCCAACAATTCAAAGAAACCTGGAAAATATTTTGGGGTTTGAACACAAAATGATCCCAATGAAATTCTTGGGAATCCCCCTGACGGACAGAGCATGAAAAATGGAAAAATGGGAAGGAGTGATAAAAAAACTACAGGAGAGGGTGAAAAAATGGACTTACAGATCCCTCAACCTAGCGGGGAGACTTATCTTGACCAAAGCGGTTCTGCAAGCAATTTTGACCTATATGATGTCAGTGTTTCTCGCTCCCAAAGGAATACTCCAAAAAATAAGAGCCATCGAAAGGGACTTCCTATGGTGAGGAGTGAAAAGCAATAAAAAATGGGCCCTTGTGGCCTGGGAGAAGGTTTGCAGACCCAAATGCAAAGGAGGCCTGGGGTTACAAGATCCACAGGTAACCAACGAAGCCTATGTGGTGAAACTCTGGTGGAGATGGGTTAAAGAAAAGTCAACACCGTGGGCAACCCTCTGGAAGGCCAAGTATGCCCCAAACATCAATGACCATGATAAAATTCTCTTTATGGGCACAAGGGAGGGATCGACCATCTGGAATCTAGCCTGGCGCAACAAAACCTGGATCCAGAAACACAACTTCTGGGAAGTGAGGAATGGTAAAACAACCAGATTCTGGGAGGACGTGTGGCAACGGGAACCCATAATGGAAAACCCGAACAGGAAGGAACTCCAATAGGAGATGACCACACAAGGAAAAATCAAAATCCATGACTACTGGAAACAAGGAAATGAGCGCGATAGATGGAGGATCTGGAACAAACTCAATCCATAAAAAAAAGATCGGATCACAACAATAGTGAAAGAGGTGGAGGAGGAATTGGGGAAAAGGAAAATTGTAGTCTTAGAAGAAGCGGACCAACTAAGATGGGGCAGGAAAAATGGTGGGGAATTCAACTTAAAAGAAGCTCAGGATTACATCACGAACCAGGACCAAGAAAATCCGGTGCAACAGTGGGGAAAGATTTGGGAAAACCCCTAGTGGCCAAAAATCAAAATATTCAAATGGCTAGTACTTCACAATCGAATTCTAACCTGGGAAAACCTAAGGAAAAGGGGTTTCATAGGCCCATCACGATGCCACCTCTTTCAAGCTAAGGAAGAAACAACAAATCACCTCCTCGATGAATGCAATTACACAATAGAGATTTGGGATTGGGTGGAAAACATCTTTCGCCAGTCCAATAGGACCTGAGGTAACATCAACACAACCATCAACAACTAGAATGAGAGTTACAACAAAAATGAAATGGTGAACCTCTGTTGGAATATCATGCCAGGGATGATCATATGGGAAATATGGAAAGAAAGGAACCATCACATCTTCATGAACGAAAGCCTTCCAGAAGGGCAACTCAAGGAAGTAATAATCTCACAAATATGAGAAACGATGCAGAGCCACAACTGCCAGACTGGAAAAGCACAACTCACAGACCAGGACTCCTGAATCCTAGAAACGTTTCACCTAAAAGAAGGGCGCAACAACACACAGGTAGGGCGACCATCACAACTCCAATCAAGAGAGCGCAACTGGACACCACCTTCGACAGGGTTCCTCAAGTTAAATTTTGACGGGGCGATAGAAGGAAATCCTGGAATGACAGGGATGGGAGGGGTGATCAGAGACAATGGTGGAAACATAATCCAAATGTACGCTGGGAGTAAGGGAAACTCAACCAACAATGCGACGAAATTTGGAGCCCTGGAGCTCGGTCTCAAAATTATAAGTCGCAAAAGGATGACTAACACTATTGTGGAAGGTGATTCCACCCTGGTCATCAACATGGTGAAGAGACTCCAAAAATGGCACCAGAGTGGGAAAAGTACAGAGACATTGGCGCTTGGCACAATCCCTACAAAAAATCCAGGAGCATCTGCAAATGATTAACACAGTGGAGTTGCGCTGGGTACGCAGGTCAACAAATGGCCTGACGGATAGAATTACCAATGAGGGGGTTAGCAAGGAAGGACCAGAACCATAGACTATGTGGAACAACATGCTGGAATGACAATTCAGAATGGACTTCCTCCAACTAGCGAAAAAATATCGTGACAACAACTCAAGCAAGGAAGGTCACATCAAGGAGGGTAGAGGAAGGCCCAACGGAAGGCACGAAGGACCCAAGCAGGACATGACTGCCCAACACTCGTCCACCAATCACAATGCAGGATCAGATTATACAACAGGTGAGGGTACGACAACAAGGTTGTGTCAACAGTAAGATTTGCAGGGAAAGACCATGGGAAAGTATCGACGACAAACAACAAGCAACAAATGACGTAAGGCAAGAGGGATTGACATAGACCAGTATCGACCCACCACACAAAAGAACAAGTACAGAGAGTTGCTCTATAGGATATCCAGCGAGCAGGAGCAAGGGCCCATACAGGGATAAAAGTGGAGTCATCATGAGCATACGTACCGTGACGGGGAAAAAGGACGGGAAGGTTCACCTCTACGAGCAGACCATGATTGGAAGGATGAGCCCGCAGTAGGGAAATTTCAATAAGAGAAGAAATCGTAGAAATAGATGTAAACAGAAGAGCGCAACTACGGGAGCCACCATAGACACAAGGGCAAGAAACAGGTTGAGAATCCAACAAAGGAGTTGCCATAAGCAAGACGGGATGGTGCAAATGAAGCGAACACACAACAAAAGAAACCCCCTGGGGAAGGGAACTTAGAACAATCCCCGACAGGTTTCAAGGATGGAGCAAGTGGCCAAAGACGCGGAAGGAACCTTTCATACCCTGGTTGCATCGAAAGGAAAGGCGACCATTACCCGTTTAGAAAAGGAAATCAAAGCAAACCGCAAGAGCAAAACATGGGATGCTTTGACTCAGGAAACATATTGGGTAACTGACCCAGGAGCCACGCAACCCAGGGAGACCCTCTACCACAAAACGGTGGAGATGGCATGGCAAACAAAGAAGCTGATTGGAAAAGTGATATCGAAAAGGGAGGACGCTAGACGGGAGAACAACAAGGAACACATGAAACTGCTAAACGAAATCCTGAGACACCTCAGTAGTTTGGAAACCATTACCAAACTACTAACCGAGGCCGAGAAGGACCATAAAGCTAAGATGGAGCGGTTGGTCGCTCAATTCCACCTCTACCTGTGCTACGTCCATCACATGGACATCACGCCAGTCGATGGGACCAGAGTGCCAACACACATAAAAAAGACTCGCATGGTCTCCCAAAAGGAGGAGAACAAGGGCCAGGTTGATGAAGGAAAGAAACATATCATTACCCTGGACTAGTGTTTGGTTAGTCTCTGGTTTTCTTTGGCAAGTCAGTCGGGTCATTCCTGTGTCTGTTTAGTCTCTGGTTTTATTTTTCATGTATGTTGTGATTATCTTGTCAAAAACTGGATATGGTAGAACTGGGCTGGTTTCCCATGGTGGCAGTCCAGTCATACCCCTTGCTTTTTTCATAAAGCCCAACTCGGGAACCTCTGGCCTGGTTTCCTTTTTGGCAGACCAGGAAGTTCCCCTTTTTTGTACCATAACCCTTTTTTAGTAATACAGACTCTTAACTCACTTACAAAACAAAATATTGTTAATTTTTTAATTTAATATTTTATTTATTTGATGTCATTATTATTATTATTATTATTTGAATATGTTCAATTACTTATATAAAAAACTTAAAATATAGTTTATTAATATATCGTTAAATTTATTTACAAATTTACAATCTTTATTGAAGATTAGACAACCATTCAAATGGATTAAAATAAAATATTAATATGCTAATAAAATAATACATTATTAAAATAGTAATACATTATTATAGTATTATAGTATTAATACATTAACAAAACATTGTTACAATGTATAAATAGAAGTATTAATTTACATTAATATATAATGTAATTTATTAATTAAATAATATATTAATATAATGTATTAATTATATAATACATTAATACATTATTAATTAATACACTGCTGTTAATACACTAATAAAATAACATATTAAAAAATACATTTAATGCATTAATAAATACATTATTAAAATATAAAAATATTAATAAACTAATACATTAACTTAAATTAAAATTACCATTAAAATTAAATTATTTAATTAAAATTATTATTTTTATTAAATTTTTCTTATTATTATAAAACAAATCTAAATCTAAATAACCTTATCTCTAATATAACTTTAACTCTTATTTTAATAAGAATAATGTTAATCCTATTCTTATCCTAATTTTATAATAATAATAATAATAATAATTTAGTTTTAAGATCACCCCCAAGACAAGACCCTTCATTTATATTAAATGTCTTTACTTAAATATTAAATGCTTTCTAAATTTCTTAAAAATAAAAATGCATCTTCATTACATTTACGCTAAATGCCCATCTAAATATTAAATCTGTTATATAAACATTTAATATATATATTAAAATACGTAAATAGAGGAGTCTTCAAATATATAAAATTTGAAAAACCTGTGGGAAAAAATCAAGAAGGCATCCCAAAACTTCAGAATTCCCTTGGAAAAAATTATCTTTCAACGTCTAAAATAAAACTCCCGCCAACAAAACGATGAAACACCAAGATAAACTTGACATCCCAACTAATCTAGTCTTCTCCCTTGCTAGGCATAAATTCTATTTTATGGTACTTAATTATACCTCATATTCTGCACCACGTTTCCATAAAAATCCTTATAAACCCCTTATGTGAACCACAAATAAGTATGGATGACACTAAAACCAATGATTACCACACTACCATGTAAATAAAACCCTAATAACAAAACAAGAAGCTCATTTGCACTTTCCACCACAAGAAAATCGCTCACCACACAAGAAAAATGAATGTAGCCAGGGCCCTAGGTTCATGAGCCTTCTTTTAATAAACAACTATACCAGATGAATGAGCTCATAGAAATCCTTATCAACCTTAGCATTTTCAAGTGCCACAACATTAACAACACCCTCATGGCATAAGGACAATTCTACTTTTCAGCAAAAACCAGAATGTGGCCACACAGTGTCATCATCCGCAAGAGGCCACATCTAGAGAGACAAGAATAAGTTGAATGCAAATATGAGGGAAAACAAAAATCTAAGTTCCCTAGCGAGAGAGGAATGTTAAATGAACCATTAAACCCGATAATCAACCCAAACAGAGAGGAATGCAAAATCTGATGCAGATAACACGACAACAAGCAAGGGAAAAACATCGAACAACGTCGTGCCTTGGACGAATAGGATTTTGAAACGAACCATTAAAAAAACACTAAATCCATATTCCAACTCCCCAATTTCCATTTTGTCATCAACATCCACCCCTACAAATTTCCATGTATGACCTCAAACTGATATATTTTCATTTTTTCTAAAGAACGAGGATTGATAAGGAAAAATCAAAATAGCCTTTTTAAAATTTATATTAAATAGGTGTACAGAAAGTTTAGTCACTTCCTATTCTTATTGCAAGATAATTCAGAGCAAGTTGATTAAAAGAAAAGTTTTTCAAAAGTAGAAACTCCATTGAAAGAGAAATATGGCTTCTACCTCAAATCTGCAACCTCCCACTTTCACAGGAAAAAAATATGAGATGTGGTCCTTGACCATGAAGGCATTGTTCCGAGGTCAATTTGTATGGGAAATAGTCGAGAATGGCTATGTGGAATCAATAGATTAGACATCATACAATGATCTCACACAAGCCAAGAAAGATGTCTTGAAAGATCAAAGAAAGAAGGATGGAAAAGCATTGTTTTACATAGATCAAGCCATGCATGAGAGCATACTTCCAAGATTTGCATCAACAAAGCAAGCCAAGGAAGCATGGGACACATTACAAAACTCTTATCATGGTATGGACAATAAATAATGCAAAACTGCAGATTCTTAGAAGAGATTATGAAACTATGTCAATGAAAGATTCAGACTCAATAGATTCATTCTACACCCATGTCATTGGTACGATAAATCATATTAAGTCTCATGGTGAAACCATAGAAGACATAAAATTTGTTTAGAAGGTACTTAGGAGTCTTCCTCCTAAGTTTGATACCCTAGTAGTGACTCTAAAAGAGAGAAAAGACTTGGGTTAGTTCATTCTAGATGAACTGCAAGCTTCCCTCATCAATCATGAAGACCGATTGAACAAGTCAAGTATGTCATTAGAGAATGCATTTTATGCATAGTCATCTATAAGTTGTGGAAGAGGAAGAGGGAGTACTAACTCTAGAAGCCGAGGAAGAAATTCTGTCAGAAGTGGATGCAGTAGCAATCCTGGAAATACTAGTGGAAGAGGTCAAAACCCAAGTACCAGTCAACCTAGTGGTCAAAGAATTGACAAATCAAAGATTCAATTCCATTACTGTAAAAAGTATGGAAATTATGCATATGAGTGCAGGAAGAGACAATCTAATCAAAACAAGAAAGATCAAGATCAATCACACAACGTAAATAACCAAACTTGCCCTATGTTTATGGAATGTGCTGTAGAAATGCCTACAATGTCACCAATTGAACACAATATTGCTCAAGCAAGTCCATGTGACATATGGTACTTAGATTCATGCTGCAGTAACCATATGACATGAAACATATAACTGTTTTCTAGTTTGGATGAGTCTGTCCAAACTAAGGTTACACTTGGGACAAATTTCCAAGTCACTGTCTTAGGCAAAGGAAGTATAAACATTTTAACCAAGCAAGGAGAACATAAAGTTATACATGATGTATATTATGTTTTTGGTCTGAAGCATAATTTGATGAGCACAAAACAACTGTTACAGAAAGGATACAAAATATACATGGAAGATAATAATTGTGTGACCATGGATAAATGACCAAGCAATCTACTTATTGCAAAAATCCAGATGACAAGTAACAGGATGTTCCCATTGACATTGAATCCAACCAAGAAGAAGAACACAACACAAGCTATTGGAAAAACAAAAGATGTGCAGTCAGACACTATATTTACAGTAGAAAATGCGCATAGTAACAATGAAGAAAATAGTGCACACAGTATCAAGAAAGGAGAAAATGGCGTAGAGATGAAGGAAACATTCCAATCTGAAATACATGATGATTCCTAGTTGTGGCATTTCATATTTGGACATTTGAACTTTGGAGGTCTGAAGCTGCTACACACAAAGGATATGGTAAAAGGATTTCCATTGATTGAAAAACCGGAAATGATATGTGAAGGCTGCATTTTTGGCAAGCATCATAGAGAATCATTTCTAGTTGTCAAGTATTACAGAGCAAAAGCTCCACTGGAAATTGTACATTCAGAAATTTGTGGACCAATGCAAACTCCGTCTATAGGAGGCAATAATTATTTTCTAACATTCATTGATGATTTCTCAAGAAGAACATGGATTTATTTTCTAAAGCATAAATCTGATGCATTGGGTTGTTTTCAGCAGTTTAAATCACTTGTGGAGAAACAAAGTGGTTATTACATAAAGTGTCTAAGAACAGGCATAGGAGGAGAATACATGTCAAGAGAATTCCAGAAATTTTGTAAAGTTCATGGCATCTACAAGTAATTTATCGCATGATATACACCACAACAAAATGGTGTCGCACAGAGAAAGAACAAAACCATCATGGAAATGGTGCGCATTATGTTGATAGCCAAACATTTGTCAAATGAGTATTGGGTTGAGGCAGTAGAAACTGTAGTATACATCTTGAACAGATGTCCGACAAAGAGTGTGAAGAACAAAGTTCCTCAGGAAGCCTGGACAGGATCAAAGCATAATTTGGTGCACTTAAATTTTTTTGGTTGCGTTGCATACACACATGTTTCAGATGAGCTGAGAAGGAAGATGGAAAAAAAGAACATAAATGAATATTTGTTGGGTATTATGAAGAAACAAAATGATACAAGCTGTATGACCTTGTTGCAAGGAAAGTCATAATCAGCTGCGATGTTCAGTTCGTGGAGAATGAAGCATGGAATGGAAGCATAACAAAGACGGTCAAAATTATTGGTGCAATGGAGCATGATGACATAGAACATGAAGTGGTTCAAACACCATGCACAAGTTAGTACGTTGTCCCATCTACATCTGGCACTGCGACGTTAATCATCACGCAAAGTACTCCAATAAGAACAACAGGTGTGTAGTATACACCTAGTGTGCAACAAACACCAACAAACAATTCAAGTAGTCCTACATCTCCAGATCCAACTTTAGAAAGTTTGTTACCAAGAAAGACAAGAAGGTTGCGTGACATTTATAATGAAGACGAAACAAATTCATTTTCAGTTTTTTCTTTGTTTTCACAAATAGATGATCCATTAACCTTTGAAGAAGCTGTCAAAGAGGATGTATGGGCACACACGATGGATGAAGAAATTAGATGCATAGAGAACATTAAAACATGGAAGCTAGTTGATGTACCTGAAGTTAAGGATGCGATAAGTGTCACATGGATTTATAAAACCAAGCAAGATGCAGAAGGAAATGTACATAAGTACAAGGCAAGGCTAGTTGCAAGAGGCTTTACACAACAACCTGGAATTAATTTCAATGAAACATTTGCATCAGTGGTGCACATGGACGCAGTCATAACCATGTTATCTATTGCCGTGCAATACAAATGGCTAGTTTATCAGATGGACGTAAAGTCAACATTTTTGAATGGAAATCTAGAAGAAGAAGTATATGTGGAACAACCACAAGGTTATGAGGTTCTAGGACAAGAAGATAAAGTGTACACATTGAAGAAATCACTGTATGGGTTACAACAAGCTCTGAGAGATTGGTACAGTCACATTGATTCCTATATCACACAGAATGGATTTCAGAGAAGTGAAAATGAGCCAACACTATACATCGAATCAAATCAACAAGGTAACATGTTAATTGTTTGCTTATATGTAGATGATTTGATATTTACAGGTAATTTTGGCATAGAATAATTCAATTCAGTCATGAAGGATGAATATGAAATTACTGATTTGGGACTTATTTGATATTTTATGAGAATAGAAGTGCACCAGTCCAAAACTGGTATATTTATCTCACAGTCCAAGTATGAACATGAAATATTGAAAAGATTCAATATGGTGAATTCAAAAGTAGTACCAACACCTGTCATAACAGGATTGAAGTCAAGAAAGGAAGATAAAGGGTCCAAGGTGGATCCCACACTGTTTAAAAGACTGGTAGGTAGTCTTATGTATCTCACAACGACAAGACCTAATATTATGTATGGAGTGAGCCTAATTTCAAGGTTCATGGAAACTCCAAAATAATCACATTGGAAGGCATGAAAGAGAATCCGAAAATATGTGAATGGAAAAATAGATTTTGGCATAAAGTACTCCACTTCAGAATATTTCATGCTCATTGGATACATTGATAGTGATTGTGGATGCAACATAGATGACAAAAAAAGTACCTCTGGGTACACATTTCATTTTGGAATAGGTATGGTATCATGGACATCAAGGAAACAACCCATAGTGAATATTTCTTCAGCAGAAGAAAAATACATCGCAACTACAGGCGAAGCTTGTCAAGCAATTTGGATGAGAAGAATGGTAAAAGACTTGTTGCCAGAATAACAGGAACCAACAACAGTTTTCTGTGACAACAATTCAACCATCATGTTATCAAAAAACCAGGTGTTTCATAAGAAAACCAAGAACATTGATACAAGGTATCATTTCATGAGAGAATTGGTGAACAATAAAGATATCTGTTTAGAGTTTTGCAGGTCAAAAGAATAAGTCATAGACATTTTCACAAAGGATTTGGCAAGAGATGCATTTTAGCATCTGTGCAGTAGTCTATGAGTCCGCACAGTAACATATGAGTGACAGTAAAATGAAGAACTCAAATTTTTGATGTAATTTTCCTTTGTAATCCCACCAACTTATAATTAAGGGGGAGTGTTGAAAATTGTAATTATAAGTCGGTGAGATCTTCACGTCTTCGCCGATTTGTCTATCAGTCATTTTGTCAGTTTTCTGTCAGTAGTCGAATAGTCAGTCAGACAGTCTGCAAGTGCAAATTCACAAGTTTACTCAAAACTTATTCAGTAAGTAGGAGAGCTATAAATGGAGCTGATTTCTATTTTCTCGAGTTCAATTAGGTAGTTGAAGTGTCAGTCGAATTAATGACAATCTTTAAATGTTGAGTCGGTCTTATCTTCTGTAGGAAGTCTCAGTCAAAGTCCATATAAGTCCGAGTCTCTTAGTTTGTAGGTTGATGCATATAGATGATGGAGAGAAGCAATTGATGAGAGAAATAGAAGAGAAGTAGAGAGAACCAACAACAACTGAAGAACTGACATAAGAAGTCATTAAATCCGAAGCTCATCTTGTCATAGTTATTGTAACTGTGCACAATGCACCGAAGTTCATTAATATCAAGTATTTGTGTATGACAAGTTTCTGTCTTATTTCTGATTTTATGTGCTAAGCATAACACCGTGTTATTTCACATTCATAAATCATTTCATTAAGTGTGTGTATTCACAACACACAACAAACTGAGCAGTCTGCACAATGCGTAATATTTTTTAGAACTCTATCATGTAGCCTGTTTGGTGCACAATATTTGAAATTGCGTTGCGCAGAGTAGACTGTGCACACCATTGACCCTTCACAGTCGATCCCAAGAGAAAATCCATGGATTCCTGCAAGGGATCTAGCTATTAGGGAAAGAACCCTAGCAGCTAGGTTTTGAAAATCCATGGCTTCTTGCAAGGGATCTATACTTCTTCTATAAGTTTTGATCTCAACGTAGAGGCCTCGCCAAAAACTATGATAGAAGGTTCAAAATGGGAAGATATTTTTTAATTTACAAGACATGCAATGTTTTTATGGATATACAAAATCTGTACATGATAAGAAGATCTACATAATGAAAATGTGTTTTGAGAATATTAATATAATAATTAATTCTAGTCTCCAGAAAAAATGAGGTAACTCAACGATCAATCATCTGATACTTCATGACATTGTGCAACTTTATTAATTTGATCTCATAATTGTTGTGCATGCTCCACCCAATGAGGGGGAATGCTAAGGTATTCAATTAGTAATTCACAACTCTTGTTGACAAGAGCAGGGTCTCTCCCCAAAGACCTGAAAGGTTTACCCTTTCCCACATAACCATAATTTGATAAGATGAAGATAAACCTCTAAATTGTGGGTGGAAGCAGGCCAATGGGAGTGTTTGAGAAGGGGATATGCATTGTTGTCCAAAATTATTTTCACTCCCACATGAAAATATTCCCAAGGAATCCAATCAAAGATTCTAGTCAACCACCCACATGAATTCTCGTTGGGAAGAATTCCAGGAAGTTTGGGAATAATATCGTTCTTATTCACCAACCACAACACCTTAACTCCAAGCTCCTCCATTCACAGGGAGAATTCTCTAAGTTATAAGTTTAACACAGGGAAAGGTGTAACGGTCCAAATTCGTAGGGTTGAACCCACTCTGATACCATATGTAAGAACCCCTCCGTTACGACAACAATTAGTGATGTACAATAGGTAATTTTTTTTTTTTCAAAAACAACTTTACGACAAGTGACATGCGTCATGACATAAATTTATGATGTAGGAGAATATCTCCACCTCAGCACACGCTAGTTGGTTAGCACGTTGGTGCACATTCAAGGAAGGGATAGGTGCCACCCTCTCATTTTTCCTTTGAAATTTAAAATGTAATTAAGGAAATTAATGTTGTCAGTATGGAAGAGCCGAGTTGCTCTCGCACAAGTGGTAGATGAGGTCACCTTAAGTGGCTGACGATAGGAGGGATCCGCATCTGATTCAAATAAGATTTCCACTCATTGTAATCTGCCTCATTAGTCATGTGTTTTGAATGGTGATTAGACACCACTAGCTTAGCTTGGAGGGAAGCTCGTCGAGCCCCTCTTGTATAAACCCTTGTAGTATATGCATGGTAGAGGTGGATTAAAATTAAGGAAAAATCCTTGTAATTCAATAAGGAGAGGTTGTTGAGAGACAAGACTCATTTGTAGTCTGGACTCATGTATTGTAATTGACATTATACCATTAATAGAAAATAACAGATTTCACTGTTTGCAATTTTCTTTGTGATGGATGTTTGTTTGAGAATGTCATATGTATGTTTGTTTATGCTGTAGATGTGTATTCTAGAGTTCATCTGCAGGGATAAAGATAAAACCCTCTATCTATGAGTTTGTTGAATTTGTTATGGTTCTTTAGGCTAAGTGCAAGGAGTGCACGATAGAGGGTTGAAATATGTGAGCCGACATAAGGAGTGCATGTCTGAAATCTTTCGAGTCAGAGAAGAACGTGAGAGGAAGGCACACCAAAATAATCCACAGACTCAAGGGAGAAATTCAAGGGTACTAAATACCTTGGAAGAAAGTCTGTGCAGGAGAAAGCGTAGCATAAATTTGTTGAATACTCTGTAAGACTCCACGAGGAGGGCATTGAGCAGGTGTGAGTGCACACAAGACCAACGCATGAGATGAGACTGTCATGAAGGAGAAGGAGAATATACTGAAGTCTTCCCCAACAAAAGAGGAGAAACCACCTGAATCTCTCACTCAATGTAATATGGAGTTGAAGGTGATGAAGGATTGGTTGGACAGTCCAGAACCAAAAGGTGGCTGCCAGGAGATAACCATGCCAGGGGAGGCGTGCTAGCATGAGGAACAACTGGATAAAGCTGGAGTCGAACCAGCGCAAGAATAACTGACGAGAGTTAGTATGTTAGAAGAGATAGCTTAGCAACAATTTAGTAAGGATCCCGTGGAATTGGAGTTTGCAGTGGAGTGGCCAATCAGTGTCACAGGAGATGAAGGTAGCATGGGGGACCAAGATGGTATGGTCATGAACCGACAAAAGGAGTTGCATCTAAGTAGACTGCATGAGGAGAACCAGGCGGTAGAGCAGCTGAAAAAGATGATATAGGAGATAAGGGAGATGATGTTGAAATTGGAAAAAGAAGCTGCCAGCAAGGATAAGATGGAAAAAGGAAAACCTGCACGAGCAACATGAAAGCAACAACAAAAGAAACAAAGCAGAGGAGCTGGAGGAAAAATCCAAGAGAAAGTTTGGGATCCAAGAGGATTTCAACAGAGCTGGGACGCTCATGAATTTTCATAGCTGTGGAGTATGATGCAGTAGCATCGCTCCACCTCAGCACGTGCCAGATGGTTTGCACGTTGGTGTGCATTCAAGGAAGGGAGAGGTGCCGCCCTCTCATTTTGCCTTTGAAATTTAAAATGTAATTAAGGCAATTAATGTTGTCAATATGGAAGAGCCAAGTTGTTCTCTTGCACAACTGGTAGACGAGGTCACCTTAAGTGGCTAATGGTAAGAGGGATCTACATCCAATTCAGATCAAATTTATACTCATTGTAATCTGCCTCATTAGTCAGGCATTTTGAATGGTGATTAGACACCACTAGCTTAGCTTGGAGGGAAGCTCGTCAAGCCCCTCTTGTATAAAACCTTGTATTATATGCACAATAGAGGTGGCTGAAAATTAAGGAAAAATCCTTGTAAGTCAAGAAGGAGAGTTTGTTGAGAGATGAGACTCAGTTGTAGTCTGGACTCATGTATTGTAATTGACATTCTGCCATTAATAGAAAAGAACATATTTCACTGTTTGCAATTTCCTTTGCGATGGATGTTTGTTGGGAATGTCATATGTATGTTTGTTTATGCTGTAGATGTGTATGTTAGAGTTCATCTGCAGGGATAGAGATAAAACCCTCTATCTATGAGTTTGTTGAAGTAGTTATGGTTCTTTAGGCTAAGTGCAAGGAGTGCGCGACAGAGGGTTGAAATCTATGAGCCGACATAAGGAGTGTGTGTCTGAACTCTTTCGAGTCAGAGAAGAACATGCTAGGAGGGCACACCAGAATAAACCACAAAATCAAGGGATAACTTCAAGGGTACTAAATACCTTGAAATAAAGTCTGCGCAGGAAAAAGCATAGCACAAAGTTGTTGAATACTCTATAAGACTCTGCGAGGAGGCCATTGAGTAGGTGCGAGTGTGCACAAGACCAAAGCATTATGGAGTGTTCGAGATATTGAGAAAATCCCAGAGTTGTTGAACACTACGAGGAAAGAAAGCTCTGCAAGTGTGCATGGAGTGGGCAAAGGAGTTTCCTTGGTAGACCTGAGGGAATTTAGGGACAAGCCGTCTGAAGGCTTGAAGCGAGTACAGAGAGTGCGCCAAGGACGAAGTGAGTTCATATCACAAGCTCAGGAGAAAGAGTGTCGAGTTTCCAGGAGGGAACTAGATAGTCTGAGGAAGGATGCAGAAGAGATGAGAACATTCAAGGTCTGAGCAAGTGAAGCTCAAAAGAGCTAGCATTGTCACACGTACAATTCTGCAAGGAGTGCAAGAGGGCGAGAAGAGTCCAAATCTCAGACAGAAAAGTGCTAAGTGTGCACAAGGAGTGAGGACTTGCTGAAGTCCCAAAGACAAGTGAAATCACCCATCGTCAGAAGGAGACAGGTGACAAAAGGTCAGGAGATCTGTGAATTAGAGCTCCAAAAAATTTTCCAAGAGAAAATGGAAAGCTTCGCAAAGTCGTGAAGAAAGTAGTGAATCGAGGCCGTTGGATATAGAAGGGATGCGTGGAGGAGATCCATGTATTTCAGAAAAGTGGTGCTTGCATAATAAATAAGAGGAGAGCCAGCGAAAGAATCCTGAAGGCCGGAGTCCGAATAGATCACAACCATGGATCTAAGGGAGCGACGGGGACCGTTGATCCTCACATCAGTTGTGTTCGTCGTTTCAACGTTCGAGGACATGAGAGTTGGCTGTTGTGAATAGGACGAAGTCTCGAAGTCGAAGCGACTTTTGTGGTTTAGCCCCGAGACACAACTTGAGGGCATATTATAGAAAGGGCCTAGCCCATAAAACTAGTGCCACTGTAACTTTCTTCAAAGAGGACAAGAAGAGAGCCATGAGGTTGATAGGACCCGCACTTTGGAGAAGGAGGGACCTGTGAGAAGTTGCATTGGGTTCCAGTAGGGAGCCGAAGAGTCGATCCGACTCAGGTAACTGAATGATCCTAGACTGAGAGGTCGAGAAAACCCCTTAGAGGAGAGAAGAGAGAGAGGGGGCGGGGGTCTGCACCAATTTATAGCTATTCAATCAACTTCATCAAAATCAACATAAATAAACATCGCTATTATTCATTCAACCATATCTCAAACTGATAACATAAGGAAACTACCTGCCCAACCTATCCTACATGGTTAGGACCTCCAAGACACATAAGCAACACTCAAGTCCATGATTCATCTGATTGATTTTAACCATTAAGGACTTAGAACTGGCGACTATTCTGAGGAACAAGGAAGTATCTATATCCCATTAATCCAAATAAGCCTCAATCCACTAGATTTATCCACCATACTTAATCATCAATTCTTCATGTTGCAATGGAATAATCCACTTTTACTTAAACAATCTTCATGCAGTATTCTAGTGCAAATGAGTAAAAATGGAATTACATAAAGAATGACAAGACCAAAAGAGCATAAGTACAATCTTAGTCTCATGCAGCTAAACTATGCATCTTCACATTAAGGAAACATTCTAAAAATATATAAGGAATTTAAAGACTAAAATGTCATATTCATTTATAAGAAACCACAAGAAGATCAACCTTCTTAAGAAATACATTAATTTTAATTCTACTTTACATTATGCATCCATTTATAAAATAAAAATCAAACAGACAACAATTAGTAAGAAGTCGACTACTTTCATATCCATTTTTAAATAACTAAGAGGATCAATCATAACAAGCACTATGGAAAGATTCCATGACTACCTTACATTCCATTGCAAGAAACTATAAGAAGTTCAACCCATAATTAAGAATTAGTTAAGATAAATCATAAGCTATCTTGCATATCCATATATAAGTATAATTAAGGAATATCAAGCTTTATTTAAACAATGAAATAGAGACTCAATGTTGACTTATAAATCCAATTAAAAGAACTAAAGAAAAACCAAACAACAATGTAAGAACTCAAAGTCAACTTATTATTCCATTCAAGGTATTATGGAAGATCAAATCTAATTCAACCATATAAGAATGCAATTTCTTTCTTAAAAATTCATTAAAGGATTTAAGGGAATACCAACTGTAATAAGTAAATGATAGAAGTAAACTACCCTACATATCCATTTAAGAGAATAAAGAGAGACCCAAGTCTTTTAACAATATATAAAGAACTCAATACTAATTTATAATCCATTTAAGAATTGAGAAAATCAAAGTCTTATTAAACCATAATAAAGCACTTACAACATAACTCATAAATCCGTTTAAAAATTTAGGAAGACAAATCTCAATTGACCATAAATAATAATATTCAGAGGCTAAATCACATATCCATAGTAAGGAAACAAGGAGGAGTTCCATAATCTATCTCAGCCCTTGATCTGGTGTGCATAAAATTCTGAAATTTGTTCCAGACCTCAATCCGACCCTCCATCTAGCACTTAATCTGGCCCTCGATCCGACACTTAATACAACCCTCCATCTGTACCTTGAAACAAACTAAATTTATGAAAAATTCGAATTTAAAAATTTACAGGTAGTGAATCGATTTCAGAACGGTTAAGCCTTAAGGAAATGGCCATAAATAATGTAGAGGCACTCAGGAAGGTAAAGTTATTTGTTGTGGCCCCAAATTCGTTCTACGAATTATAATACTTCAAAATTAAAATTCATAAATTAAACATAAACAAAACATAATTGCTCAATTAAATTTTGGGATTGTATTCTAAAGACAACAAGGGAAATACCACAATTACAGAGTTGCAATCCTTGACCACAATAACTAAAGAACAAAATTCATAAGCTTCTACAGTGAAGCAATAGAACACCCAATCTGGATTTATAAAATTTAAGACATCGAAAGAGGAGTTGAACACTCAAAAGTAAATTTCTGGGTTATTCAAAGGATGGGACAACAGTCATAGAGAGTTACAAAAATTCCATTCGCAGAAAACTTAAAGCATGGAATTCAACTTGGATTCGGATCTATACAAAACACAATGCCCAACATTAACTCACAGACATGCATTTAATAAGTAAAGCCTCCTCTCATTTTTCTATTGAAATCAGAAATTAGATTTAGAAGTGTACATGATTTTTCTTTTCTCAAATGCCAATCAAAATTCAAGAACAAGCGTTAAGAATTAAAACTACACAGTCACCAATTGGACCAAATGAAAAAAAGAAATAAATTTGCCTCAATCTAGTCATTGGATTGGTGCACAACCCATCTGACACTCAATATGGTTCTGGATCTGACACCTAATCCGGACCTTGAAACGAAACTTGAAACATAACTAAATTTCTGGTAAATTCGAAATTTACTCAACAAGAAGCAAATAAGATTTCGATGATTGCTAAGCTTTGAGGATGAATAGTAAATTAGTACCAAGTTTCTCACTTGATGTAGAAATGTACAGGTAGGTTCATCGTTTATTAAGCTTTAAGGAATAATCAAATTTCCCGAAGTATGGAAGGATAAAAGAAAGAACAACATGAATAATTATGGGTTGTTTGTTAGCTGTGAAACACCCAAAATGACACACCAGTCAGTACCAGAGTTCAATGCACAAGCCCACTCGATGAAACATAGTCAAACCCAACAACCAACACCCAAACACCATGCCCACAAACAAGAGGAGGGAAGAATCCACAAATAAATCATTGTGCACAATGTGAAACATAAAATATGGACTTCTACTAAGAACAGTGAAAAAATATCGATTGAGGATTCCTATGGTGTATATATATAAAAAAAAATTTCCAATCCAATTCATCCAATTTAATTCAGTACTCAACAAACTAAAATTGGATCTGATATTTGACTGACAACAATTTACCCATATGAAAATGGGGATTCCGAAACAAAAAATATTGACAGCCAAATCACACAAAGACACAAAGGAATTCAATCTAAACCAAGGATTCTCCACGAATTTCTTATTCCAGGAACAATCAACCAAATAAATAGTGAATACGAATCTTCAAAATAATTTGGGAAAAGGTTTAACAAGGCAATAAAGTTTAAAAATTCTAACATGCAAACCCAAGACAGTGACCAATAAGAAATCACACTTTGAGTATGTGTCTATTAGCAACAATTTAATCATTCAACCATTATTACTGATTACCCAACTAGCACTAACAATTAGAATCCCAAGGAGTGGTATAACAAAGACGACGAATAAGGAAATTACATTACATTTAGTTGAACAATGCATTGGCAACATTGCAAGAGATTCAATTTCTATATTACACAACCACCAAGGATCTTGCAATTTCGATATCAGAGAATCAATACAATTTATGACAATTTCAAAAACTAATATACAATTTACTAATATTACAAACTCAATCTCAAATACGAATAGCGTAACCGACGACGAAGAAAATCTGAAGATGTTCTTCAGCAAATGACGCTCCTTCCTTTCTCCCACTTGCTAATTGTTGAGACTTCACTGGTACCTCACAACTAATGCTAGGGGTACTCTTCTTTCCCCTTAGCCCCTTGAGCTGCAAAGGGGTCAAGAACACACAAACCAAAAATACTCTAGCTCTAAGCTTGCCTCGCAAGGTAGAGCCACCACTCTAGATCAATCTTGGTATCCCAACTCTCACAAGTAAAACCAGTCAAAAATAATTTGGTAGCATAACCTTACCAATAACCAGTGTGTTTCCTTTCCCATATTGACCATTTTCTTTATAGGAATTCTCTCACTGACCCATCCCCACTTGCACAAATAATTCCATATTTTATTTTAATTAAAAATCAATTTCCCTGACATTTCCCAAATGCGCTCCTTAAATAATTCCTAGTTGTCTCTTTATTCCCCATATTCCCAATTAATGACTGACGCCTTACTAATCTGAGTTGAGTTAAAATATGAGTCTTCTTCTAGTTAAACTAGTAGTAGCTAGACTATAGATACCATTCTATGCGTACACATATTCTTTCATATTTATTCCTTTCTTATCTTAAATTCCAATTTGGTATTTTCTTGCACAAATGTGTAGTGAATAAAATCCTTAGGTTTATTTTATTTTACTTAATTATTAAATTGATTTACCTCATTCATTTTTAATTTAGTTTAGTCTCCTTACAAGAACTTAGACTTAGGCTTCATTTTTTTGAATAGGTTTAGACTTTTATTTGGGATTTATATTTAATAAATTCATTCTTTAATTAATTAATTAAATCCGAAAAGGCTTAAATATTTTTCAAGGTTTAATTATTCTCTCAAGGTTTTCTAGGTCACCTAGATTCATTAAATCAAGTTTTATTTACCCGACATGCCCTTCAAGACGCACTCCATGCTCTAAGGGTGCCACTCGCCTTTGATTGGTTTTGGTAGTTGTCCAACCCTTGGAGTCAACACTCCATTTAGGTAACCTTGTGAGAGACTAAGGGCTTCTAAGGAATAAATAATCTGCCTTATTGCGCGCCCCTTAGAATCTTCATGAGATAATGTCTCAGTCTACCCTCATGACATCGTGGACCTCTCGAACTAGGTAATTGTTAACCTACAATTCGAGCCACGACGTGAGTGCTAGTAGGTTGTGATAGGGACGTTGCCACACCTCTCCCGATATTTGGTTTTCTGTGCATTTCCCCTTTACTCCTTATGTGAGTCAGATTAGCAAGCATTCGTCAACCTGCATCCATGGACGAAACAATGTCGATGATCCATATACAAAATCATACTATAATCAATCATGTCACATATGTACAAAATGAGATACTCAAACCAATACAATCCACTCCCTGACTCAATCCGGAGTCCAATGAGGTCTGTTGATGCCACCAACATCTATAATCTATCATGTGTTCTGCACACTCAGGTAAACTCGTTAATAAAATCTATCTATACATATATCAAGTAACAATAAATCACAACACATCAACATCATCATGAAAATCAATAGTCGAAACAATAACACTGTACTATAACCGGATCACTTGCACGCAAGTGTTCTCAAATAATAACTCGATAACATGTGCTCACAAGAGTAGGATGTTACACTTTTTCTTAGGGGCTCCACATATGCAAAACTATTAAATGAGAGAATGAATAATGGTTTTTGTATAGCTACAAGTATAGTGAAAAAATATGGGTTAGATTCATATTGTTGTTTCCAATCCTCATAAATTGGAACATGTATATCTAAAATTTGAAGTACGAGTGTAGGAGGATGAATCAACAGATCTACCATAATATTAGTACATCCCTTATTGTACTTGAGAACCAAATGTAATTGTTGTATGTAGGTTTTCCATGCCAAATTAAATTCCTCTTGAATCTTTTTTGAGAATTGATAATATCAAATGATGATCATATGCATGAAGTATTTTTTATTTACCTTTTACATAGTGGTGTTATTGCTTTAGAATTTTTAACAAGGCATAAATATCTTTACCATAAGTGCCATACTTGATTTTGGCATTTGTTAGACTCTTTGAATGATATGTCATAGGGAAACCTTCTTGTTTGTGTATAGTTCCAGTGGCATATTGTGAGGCATCACATTGAATTTCAAAGGGTTGTTGGAAATTGAGAATCTATAGTACTGGTGTTGAACATAGTCTTTTCTTTAACTACTGAAAGGCATTTTCAACTTTCAATGTCCAATCAAGGTGGCATTGGTTATATAAGTGATGCAAGGGATGAGCCAAATGGAAAAAACTAGAAAATGAACTTGCTATAGAAGTTTATGCCCCCAAGGACACTCTTGAATTTTGTTGCAAAGCATGGTAATGATCATTTCAAGAGGGCATCCATATTACATGGATTTGGTTGAATATTGACTATTGAGACTGAAACTCATGTTATGAAATAGACTATTTACCAAAAATATTTTTCTTTTGTTTTACCTAAAATTTATTAGCGTAAAAAATGTCTATCATTTGGTGATATGTTGTATACCCTCCTCCCAACCATTGCTAAATTTAAAAATGTCATCAAAGGTATAATATTACAAAGCATCCAAGATGAGGGTGGAACAAATCATTGATTAGTCTCATAAAATTTATTAGAGCATTGGTGAGCCCTTAAAGCATAAAACACCACTCATAGAGACTGGATTTGGTTTTGAATGTTGTCTTCTAAGAATTAGATTCCTTCATGTGCACTTGATGGTATTCTGATGTTAAATCTAGTTCGAAAAAATAGCAAGTACCTGCTAGGTGATATAAAAAATATTCAATGCAAGGTAAATGGAATCTATTCTTGATAGTGACCTTATTAAGAGATTGATAGTATGTCACCAAGCATCATTTCATGGATTTGATGCTTTGATGCATCCCTAGATTAGATGTCAATGAAAAGTTTAACTCGAATTACAAGAAAAATATGGCTTATAGTTTATATGTTATTCCTTGGATTTATTATTTAATATATCATAAATGTATATCCGGTGCATCTGGTAAACAAGAGGCCTCAAATAGTGAGACAGAACGAGTAGAGGCGAAACGCTGGTAATACTGGAGACGATTTCCAGGAATATTTTGCCAGGAATTTTGAATTCGATATATGAAAACTAAGCATACGGATTTGGGTGTTTGCCAGTAGAATCCTTGAATGTTAAAATTATCAAAACTAAATAGCAGGGTACTCTCCTTCGAGTGGGAAAACTTATGTGTATCTGCAGCTAAGGATATCATGCCATATATGCAGAAATATGCGAAGGACAATCTGAGGAGCTCTGAGGAAAAGGTAAGACAAAGCATTCAACCTGCCAACCATATCAAAACGACTTCCTTTTCGAGGTATTCATATAATAACCTCCCTGCTGTAAGTTTTGATCTCAACTTAGAGGCCTCGCCATGATAATATGATAAAAGCTTCAAAATCTGAATATATATTTTTAATTTACCAGACATGCACAGTTTTTATGGATATACAAAATATGTATGTGATAAAAAAAAATCTACAGAATATTAATGTGTTTTGAGAATATTAATATAATCATTACTTCTGGGCTATATTGACACTATCTTTGCTGGTCAAAACCTTTTAATGATATCTTTAGGAGATTTGTCTTGACCTTTTAATGATATCTTTAGGAGATTTGTCTTGATAACTTACTATCAGTATTAAGGTGTTATAGTTGTTGGAACAATCAATTAAGGAGTTGTATGGAGGATGTCATTGCATTCATAAGTCGTCAATCAACACAATCAATACAACAAATATCAGCAACAACTAACATGAAGCAACTAACATTTTACAAATTTTAAATAAATATTTGAGTTAGTATGGAAAAGTAATCTTGTTTTTCTCAAAAAATAAATACTCCATTTTTAACTAAAAATTTTAATGTGTCTATATGATATATATTGTGACAAGAGGTTAGATAATGACAAAGAGAAATTAAAGATAAAAAAGAAAACATTGCTTTTATCAATTGACAAAAATGTTGATGCTATCAATCATATATCATCTCTCTACATATATTGCATTCACACATTAACTTGTGTTTCAATACAAAATTAGCATCTCTACCTTTTCCAATGGAGTGTTAAAATGATATTAGAATATCATAGCAACAAAAAAAATTGATGCTCACGTTTATATGTCCTTGAACTGTGCATCAATTGCAATGGGAAAACAAATGCCATTTCTTAGAGAGAGATTGCATTTTTTTTTATAAAATAAGATGATAGACATAGTATTTTCAAAATTAAATTCAATAATGCAGAGATTCATAGAGGCTAACCCTGTAAATAATGATTTATGTAGAATTCTTTGAAGAAATTGGAAAGTTTTAACTCGAAGGGAGAATATATCATAATAAAGACTCATCCTCAATTATTACAATTTACAACATAAATAACAATGCATATTTTTACCTCAGTTGTGCGTAAGAGGTTAAACCACTTCATAATCAAAAGAAATGGTAGCTTTTTTGTATTGGGAGGATGCTAGAACCTTCTTGAAATCCAAGTGAGGCCTTAACTAGAATTAGTCTCCTGAACATATGTTAGTTTTGCTTTTAACTTGGAGCTGGTTGTTGTAGGGAATAATTTCATGGACTGAAGTTTCTAGTAATATGATGGAAATGGTTGTCATGGATTGCATATATTCTATAAGTTCTTCTTTTAGATTGTGCCAAGTTGCAGAGTTGAAAAAACAAAACTTTACTAAGATCCAAATTAGAATGATAATATGGAACTCAACCAAGCAAAAGCCCTAATTAGGTATCTGTTGACCATTGAAAAGGATAAAGTATTTGTTTCTTGACATGATTTTTTGTTGCCCCAAATAAATAAAAAAGAACACAATATGATTATTTGTGAGCACAATAAAAATCATGGAAAATTGACAATACCCCCGAAACTTAACATGCCAACCACAAATGGTACAATGACGATGTTGGTCTTTTTAAGGCCAACAATATTAAATGGATTCGAGTTATGAATTTCATTTGAGTGTGAGCTTTAGTAATTAGTGTAGATATGAATAACAATAAAAATGGAGAATGGAATGAAATCCATAATTTTAACAACAACCACTATCCACTTTGTAAATTGTCATCACAACCATGACTCAGAAGTTCAGAACATCATTAAATGGCATACACATTTTTTATATTTCCATATAATGTAGTACTAGAAATCAAAACATCTATTAAAATAACAGTGATAAAACATTATTCTTACAAAACTGCATTGTATTTGAAAAACTCATGAACAAACAATCCTCAACTGTATGCTACATACAAACATCAACATTAAACCCATCTAAATGCATTAGAGCAAACATAAAAATAAAAACCCATCTGAATGCATTAGAGCGGACATAAAAATAAAAACCCATCTAATGCATTAGAGGGAGACATTATAAGTTCAAACAAATAAAGGCATAACACGGGGAAAGAAATGGTCCAAACTTGGACCATTATGTTTGAATTCAAAGATATCATGTGGACCATGATGTTTGAATTCAAAGATATCATGTGGTGATATGTTGGAATTAATTAGCAATTAAAATACACAATAAAGACATCCAATCAAAATACGCATCAGAACCTAAGCCATAGCCTTGCATAGAAATATTTAGACACCTCGCAAATAGAAAATTCATTCCTGGTTGGGTAACACAAATAATATAGAACTACCTTTATGCCAAGATGAGCTCCATGAATTGATGAATTGTGTAGTGCCAACTATTATATGCAACATGGTGATAAATGTTTATTTAAAAGTATATTTAAATATAAATTTAAACTTAACTTTTAAGTATTGTTATAAAAAATCATTTATTAATATTAATTAATGATTAAAAATGAAAATAATTAACTATAAAATTTTTCATATCAATAAATAACTATCCCATTAAAATATTCAAATAAAAATTAAAATTAACTCATAATAAAATTTCTCATAACAATAAATACTTATACTCTATATGGGGTAGGGTATGTATACTTTCGTAGACTTTACCAATCAAATTGCTGGGCGGAGGGGGGTCCCTTGTCTCACAAACAAGGGGGTCTCATACACCAATTTTTATATTCAAATAAAAATTAAAACTAACTCATAATAAAATTTCCCATAACAATAAATATGTATACCCTATATATAATATTAAAATAAAAATATCAATAAATAATTATCATTATAAAAAAAATATTAAAATAAAAATATATAAAATTTTAATAACATCAAAATCAAAATTAAAAATATATATATAATAATTTTTTAAAAATTTTATAAAACTTCAAAAAAGAATATAATAATTTTAAAATAAATTAATTACATTTTAAAATATTTAAAATTTATAAAACTTAGTGAGATCGGAAGAG
>CBVK0100154448.1:0-28012 GCA_900067695.1 Picea abies
TATTGACCTTTATTACATCCGAATACATTGATCTACCTATGTGCGGGTTAGGACCTTAACAGTGTTGCACTTGCACCAATTGATCCCACCACATGGATGCTTTTCCTTTTAGCTGATACATCGCAATTCTTCCTTCTGCATGAGCGGAGTAGTTCTGCATTTGGAAATATTTCTTCATGCCAAACAACCATGTTTTGACATCTTCCTCCTTATTATGTTCTCCATCGAATGTTCGAGGCTTAATCTTGTTCATCTCCCCTTTCAATTCATCCTTTCCAGATTTTCGGTGTTTTCTGGTAGGGGACGGGCTTGCACTACTGTGTGTTTCCTTGCCAAAATGCTTCGGGGAGAGACGGTAATGTCTGATACCACTCCTCGATTTCCTTCTCCTCTCAGGGGTTCTGACACTTCTTGATTTGCTTGTGTCACTCTCTTTTTCCAATTTCTTTTCTATTCTTTCCAAGCTCCTCAACATTTTTAAGTTGAATTCACCCTGTCGATCCCTGATTTTCATGAGTTTTTGGCTATCATCTCAGCGAGCTTGGGCATCATTCTGCAATCTTTCAATGAGTTTCATCATATGTCCTTCCTTATCCATCTCTTTTCTGTGCCCATTAGAGTTTGTTCCTTCAACTCCCAGGTTGACATTCCTTCCTACCTTTTCGTCCTCTATTTTGGAAGCAATCTGCACCTCTTCCAATTCCACACTCAGCATCAGTTTTCGATTGTCCTAACACTCTTTGAACTCTGCACACACAGTGTGCAGTCAACCAAATTTTTCCAGGCCCTTAAACCTTCAAGAAAACTTACAAAATTCATAATCCAACATGAACAAGAAAAATGTTTTGACTTCACAAAGTTTTCTGAGCTCTATCTGGCTTTGCAAATTCTGAGACTTCGGAACCTCAGAATCTCGGTCCACGAAGATCCAACAGTTAAATCTTCATAACCAAAGTCACCCTTTCGCAACTCGCGATCTCGCGAGTTTGTGAGTCGAAGACCCTCGACTTATTTCCTCCAAACACCGATACCCGAGATGTGATACGGGTATGGCTCCCTCCTCGCTAGCACCTGCTACACATGATCGTAGGCTAGGGCTAAGTGCTAGCACTTCTTCACCAACTCACGAATTCGCGACTTGGAGTGTTGAGCCTTCGTGCTCCTCCTTTGCGAATTTTGAAATTGCAAATTACTTTATTCTTCAGGCCCATAGCATAGTTGTTGCCCTTCACCACAGTGGCACGTGGTACATTCAGGAGGGTTCATGTCACCTTCGGTGATGTCTTCAGGTCCCACCACTCTCACCTGTATTCTCGACTCACTAGCACATGGTACACATTCATGCGCCCACATCCATTCCAAGCAAAATCTAATGGTTAGGTCCCTTCTCAGATCTATGGCGTAGATATTTTCGGTGTTTTGGGGTTTTCATGCATCGAGCGTTCGTGCACCCAACATCTCGAACTTCCATCTGCAAAAATCCTGAAAAAAATATGGTTTACTCCTCCACTGAATCGAACGGTCAAATCCCTTCCTATAGTCTACGGTGTAGATCATTTCAGGATTTCAGGTTTCAGGTTTTTTGGAGGTGTTCACCTCCCTCACTTCCCATCTCCCAAATTTACGAAATTTGAAAGGTTTCATGACTAACTCAAGCGCGACTCCACCAGATCTAACGTTCAAGCCTTCCTCCCATATCTACCACATAGATCTCCACGGTTTTTCGGGTTTTCGGGATTTCATGTATCGCGATTCCCACACTCCTATGCATTTCAAAAGGGATTTTAATCCCTGCGCACATTTTCTAGATCTGATGGTAACGAGGGTTCACCTTCCCTCTCGAACAGATCCTAAGGCTCCAGCACTGTTGGTGTGGAGTCCTCTCTCCCTATGGCCATAGACCACACCAGCTATGGTTTCACACACCATTATACCTCCTGAGCTTACCAGGGTCCGAAATTGGTCCTCCAGACACAATTTCCCCTCACGCCCTCGGTCCAAAGACCTCTCAACTGCCCCATCTAGGCTCAGTGTCGAAACCTTGGCTCTAATACCAAACTGTAACACCACTTTTTTGGTTAACAAACTTCGCGGAAATATAACACCCACTCCGGATTATAAAATAACGTACATTTAAGAAAATGAAACACATTTAAACTTAGATCAAGTCATATAAATTATTGCTATCATAATTTTAAGAATGGAATTAACCATAATTCATCTGCACAACATAATACATGATAAAATATAATCATCAAAGGCATGCAAAACATAACATTTAACATAAGCTGATACTTATCTTGAAACTGAGGTAATTCCACCAACCAGGTGCAGGCCTTCCACGAACCTCCCAGCCTTATACCGCACTGCTCATCAGCTCAGTAGTAGGTCACCCCCGAGCTGGGACTAAGCTCCACCCCAAGGCAAGGAATCCTAGGCTAGGCTGAGGTTACAAGAAAAACACACAGTCATGAGGAAGAAATTCTCTCCCAGGAACCACTCATGCTCATTGCCCACATACTCTCCTTCCCCACATGCCTGTTCCACCCCAGGAGTATGCACCTTCTCTATCACCTATACAGTCCTTCGACTGCTAACCTCAACTTGCCTTGGGTTACAGCAACAGACCGGACCGGAAGTCTCCGAGCTCTATGGCAGCTACAGGGTTCCTTCTAGGAGTTCTCTCCTTCCTCGGTGCACTCTCTCACCTGGAGAGAGTCGCTCATAGGCCAAGCAACCTGTTCTTCCAATTCAACCACCTCTCTCTCCTGGAGAGAGTGTTGCATAAACTGGCCAACAAGCCCCACGCAGTCCAGCACTGTGTGGCCACAACAGCCGACGGGAAAACAGACACGGGCTTTCCAACTGGTTCAAAAATGGTGAATGGTCTCACGGATATGGCTTTGAACAAGACTCCACACATAGGCTCGATACTCAGACAAAGGATGTTTCAACTTTTCATAATCAACACATAGGTTTCTGGATCAGTGGATGTATTGGGTATCTCTTGGAGAGGTCGGACGGGATGTCCGGTTCAGAAAATCAGGAAGAATGGAGAAGAACCCTTCTCACGGCTCAGCTTGGCCGTTTATTCGCATGCACCAGGGTTGACACTTGTCACCCTTGGAACTGCATGCGTTCCATCAGCATGCATCTACTTTGCACGTTTTCCCTTGCCAGGAACTTAGGATAAACAACATAAAATGCAGATGTTCTTTGGAATAATAATAAAATATTATTCCCAAGTCTTAAGCCCCCTAGGCTTAACACTTAGCCCCCTTTTCCCACCTTCCATCCCCTAATCCCTTTCCCTTTATATGGATGCTCAGCCCCTCATCACTCATTCATCGTGTTGGCCTGCACGCTACGGTGTTTATATTTTATTAATGTGTTGCATACATATAAGTACAAAATCAGGCCCATGGCCTACAACCCTTATAATCGCCCAAAAATGGCCAATTAAATGCAAGGTTACTTATTTTCGAAGGATATTATCCCTGGAAAATGCCATTAATGCAATGATGTCCAAGCCGGGGCACTCAAATTTATGGTGAGTTCCATTTTTTCCAGGATCTAATTTATCGAGAAGCGAAATAGTTTAAATTGTGTTTATCCCAGGTTGTGCAAACCCGCATTTCATATTTGTCAGCTTCTTAGTTAGTGCTCTCCTATCCCCACCTCCGGTTAGTTTGGAAGGATATCCACCACTTGTCAGAAAAGTGATGGTTTCTTTTAAAACCTGTTACACGATGAGATTTTCGAAGGATATCTACCTGCTATCAGGAAAATAAAATAATTGTATCTTTTAAAACACATTACACCATGAATCAAGTCTTTTGCTAAATCCACCACAAACTGATGTTTCTTTACAATGTTTTTTCTTAACAATGAGATTTTGGAACAATATCCACATGTCAATCAGACCAGAGATATCATTAGTTTTTTTCAAATATCATTGTTTAAAAAAGTGAATTACAATCTTTTGTCAAATTTTCACACATGTTTCTCTAACAATAGACACTTCAAATTTGGTGGTGATATAGTGGTAGAAAGGGAGTGGGCTAACTCGGGAATAGCGTTTACTCTTTTTTTTCTGGGGTAGTGTGGTTTTAAATTTCCTAGAATTTTAAGTTGAATTTTTGAGCATATGGGTTGGTTTAAAATGGGGTAAAACCCTTAGAGTAAGGTTTTGAAATACCTAGAACTTTGATTCTTTAGGCTCATTTTTTGGCTTGAAAAGTGGGTTTGTTTTCTCTCGAGTTAACCTACTTGGTTACAAAGTATGAGTTTAAATATTTTTATTTTTTATTTTGTGCAATCATCTTCAAAATGAGTTTATATAATTGTTGGTGAAATCCCAATTTTTTGTTAAATAAATAAATAGATGCAACTTCTTTAAGAATTTATGGGACACTCAAATTGTACAAATTCAACCACTTAAATATGTATTTCCAACAATTTTTGAATTATTTTCCAAATACATTGCCAATGATTAATAGTGTATCTTGTTTTTTTATGTCCAATGAATACTACACTATCTATCATGTTGAAATAATGCTTACAATATAATTGGTTTGGATTTAAGTTTGTTACGGATAGTTGAGAGATTATCTCAACTATCTAGATTGTGTAGTTAAGATAACTATCTATCTTAAGCTACTTGTAATTGTATTTACATTATGATTATACTTAATGAAAAATAGTTTTTGGTGTGTATCTTGATTTGCGAATTGGCTCCCTTAAGGGAGGGCCCACAAAAATGCAAGTAGAATAGTTTGTTGTGTGAATTTTAAATGTTTGTTTGAGTGTGAGAAGAATTCACAATCCATCTGTTTTCTTTAGCTGTCTGCTATCTAGTGAGAAAGGAGGTGCCACCATTCCAAGATTAAAACATCCACAATTGAGAGTGTGTTGCTGAAAATCAAATTTGAATCACTAAAGCGTGCAGGTCCACTGAAAGCATCATGTCTACATTTATCATACACATACTTTTATGTGAAATTGATTTGAAATAACAACGCTTTATTCATTGAATGCCCAAATAAAATGACTTGGGCTGGAAATTGATGTATGGAAACTTGAGAATATGAATAATGAAAGACCTTTCCGAGATCAATGATTGCAAGGAGACCACCGTGGATCCCTGCCTGTGTGTTTTATTTGATATTTTTGTTATATCAATGGTGGTGGAGATAGAATTAATGGCCATTCAAAGCATTGTGCCCGAGGAGTCCATAAGAAGCAAAGATAGACAACTATAGTAATAGTTATATTAATTATTGTAAATGTATTTTGTTTGTAAAAATTATATTATTGATAACCAATAATTGTACAGAATAACATAGTTCAAATTAGTGGTTTTTGATGTACTTTGGTGCACAAGAACATATCACCGGTTTGGTTATGCATACTCTGTTATATGTTGGAGATTTTTGTTGTACTTCGGTGCTTCAAGATTGTCAGTTACATGGTATAATGTTGTAGATGTGTTTAAAAAGGTCAATTGTATGATTGAATAATGAAAATATCCAGTAATTAGATCACTGGCCTATATAACTGAGAAAATTTGCTCGTTGGGGGAATTTCACAGATGGTAGTGTATCCATAAGATAATTCAGTATCGAGATTGTCCTTCAGGAGGTCGAGAAGCATTAATTCTACAAATTAGTCAATGATAAGTGAGAAAATTTTCTCTTCGAGGGAATTTCACAAATGGTAGTGTATCCATAGGATAATTCAGTATCGAGATTGTACTTTAGGAGCTCGAGAAGCATCAATTCTACAAATTAGTCAATGATGGTCAGAAGCATTGTTATCTTAAATGAGTTGAAAGGGAAGCTCGAAGTTGTGGAGAAGAAAGAGATTTCAGAGTGTATAGGTGTGTTGATGCATACCATATCAAGACAAATATCTATGTTGAAATTTGAGTATTGTAATTATGATATAATATTGTAATGTAAGCATTATGAGAGGGTGTTGGAATAATGCTTGCAATAGAATTGGTTTGGATTTGAGTTTCTTACTGATAATCTCAACTATCTAGATTGTGTAGTTAAGATAACTATCTTAAGTTACTTGTAATTGTATTTATATTGTGATTATACCTAATGCAAAATAGTTTTTGGTATGTATCTTGATTTGCAAATTACCATCCAATGGACAAGATGACTAAGACACACTACCAATAATTAATAATGTTAAACCAATCCATTTATATTTATATTACTACATTTACTCATACTAATTATATATATATAATTATATTTATGGTTGATATTCCTTTTTATTATGAAAATTAAAATGTCTTATTTATTTATACATTATATTATTATAAAAAATTTAATATTTTTTTATTATAAAAAATTATATTATTTTGTTATAAAATTATATTATTTTATTAGAAATTTTCATTAATGATTTAATATATCTTAATGATGGATTTTTTTTTATTCATATGTATAATTTTTTTTATTTTTTTTTAATATTTTTGTTATTAATATTTTTTTTATTATTATTATGAAAATAAAAAAGTTTACTTTATATTTTTACTTCTCTTATTAATAATTATCTCATTATAAAAATATAAATTAATAATTATCTTAGTATAAAAATTTAAATATTTTATAGAATATTTTTTATTAATGAGAAGTGTAATTTACTTTTTATAAAAAAATTAAATACTTTATAGATTTTTTTTATTAATGATAAGTGTAATCTACTTTTTATAAGAAAAAGGCGGAATTTGTAAAGCCATCTTCCTACATTTAAGGAGAGATATGACAAGTGTAAGTGTTGATGAAGAGGAGGATCATTGCCCATAAATGAAAATAAACAATTAAAAAAAGTTTACAAGTGAGAGCTAGGGTTGTGAGCTAAGATTGATGAGAATCTTAGATGTAATTTTAACCACTGAGATCCAAAAGCGTTTAGTAAGTTTAGCCAAGTCCTCAAAGCTTGCATCTCATCGGTGTGTCTCCTACTCGAATTTAAAATTAGGGAACACAATTGTGGAGGAGATTGTCGTGGAAGTTGTGATAAGTTGGAAGGTTTTAATTTTTTTTTGCTTTGTTTCATAAATCATAAATATTGCATGTTGTTGTATTCTTACATTTTTTTTATATGGTTTATATTCATGATAGCGCTCTACATAGTTTAGTATCGATAATGAATCACATGCTAAATATCTTGAACATAAAAGTAATAGTAATAATTAATTAAAATTTTCAAAATTTTATATTAATCATATTTATAAAATTTTATAGTATAATCAAATTAAAATAAGTGTTATTTTAGATTAGGCATTGTTTTTCTTCACCATTTGTCATTTTTTCCATTGTAGAGAGTGAAGTGCTCTCAATTAGGGAACTCAAGAGCCCTCTCAAGGCGGAAGATGGGACTCATAAGTCCCTAAACTTTCTCTTTGGTGTTTTGCCTACTAATCTATTGATCCATTGGTAGCATTATGTTGGTCATTGTTTGATTTTCATGGTTCTAAGTTTCTCATGCTTTCTAACTTTTATTTCTTAGTTGTTTTAGTTTATTTCTTTGTTTACATATGTGTTTGGCTTGTTTACCCACTCACAAAACTTTTGTCTTGTCTAGCAAACTCATCTAGACATGCAAATGTTGTTATTTTTCTCACTCAAGTGACAAAACCAACACAACGGATTGGCGACCATACTGGGGATTAGTATCGAATTCCTGCCTATTTGATCCTTTTGAGCACTTCATTTTGATTGTTTTGTCTTGCAGGTACCAAAATCGGCCTAGCCCAACTTGCCAAAGTCAAAATTCTAAGCTGAGAAAGTAGTATTTCACTTGGAAATTTCTCCCCCGATGCGTGACAGGAAGTGCGTGGGATTTTTTCCCACAGACTCACACTCTGCATGAAACAAGAATCTTTACATTACACATTGTGTGCCCTCTCTGCACCTGACAAAATTGTAACCCGTGCATAAGTCCAGATTTTCAAAATTGTAAGGGTTTTTTACATGATTTGAGGGCCCCTAGCCTTCAGATTTTTATTTCCCAGCACTTTGTAAGGCAACTACACTACATTTAGACTCCTTTACCATATGAAAGGTTAGCTAACATAGACACTTAGGGGTTAAAAAAGAATCAGTATTCTTCTCTCTTTGCTTTTGTTGCCACATGGATGACTCATTTGTCTTGTAAAATTTTAAGTTGAAGTTATTACTTTCATTCACAAATCACTTAAATTGGGACTGTAAACCAATTTTGACCCTTGAGTATGCTCTTCCCTTGCACCCTAGTGTGATCTTGGGAATCAAAAGGAGGTTAAGAGGAAGTTTCATATCCCTTAAACAAAATCTTTAGGAGATGACAAAGCCCCCCTAGGGTTCCTCTTTAGTTTTGAAATCATCTTAAAATTTTGTAAGGGACCATACATGCCCACATGTTGCAAACTTATGATAGTTTCTAAATTGCTTTCTTAGTTTACATCACAATCTAGGGAAGTTTAAAGATCAAAGTAATGGGCCCATACATTCCCACATCCTTGCAATCTGGGATAGTTTTAAACATTTCTTAGTGTAAACAACATTTAGGGAGTTTAAATATTTGCAAAGGACCCACATGTCCACATTACTAGTTCTTTACGACTTTAAATATTCCACGAGGTTATACTAAAGAAACTTATTAAGCTAGGTAAGAATATTTGTAAGGACCACAGGAAGTCCACATGTTGCAATCTCACATCTAACTTATTAAAATCTTGGCACACTTTGTCACTTTCTTGCACACAAAAGCCACTCCTCACACACATAATTTCTACTAGAATAGTGGAGGTCAAAGTAGGATTTCTCCGAAGGAAATTCCGAAAGATCCTACTACTTCTCTTGGAAATTTTCCACACCCATTTAGTTCAAACAAGATTGGTTCACACCTCCAATCTCTCAGTCCACCACATCTAAAATTTTCTAACCAACACACTAAAGTTTCCTCCACAAGGGGTGGTAAAAGAATATTTTAGTCTTAGGATTTCGGGGGTAGGCATCCAAATAGCCCTCCATTATCAGGTTCTCACATTTTCAAACATTAGAAGTTGAGAAATAGGGAACTTTTAAAATCCTCCAATTCGAGTGTTCCTCCACCATAAGGCAGGGAGATACCCGTGAAGGGTCAAAGGCCG
Organism: Picea abies; assembly: GCA_900067695.1. Taxonomy (NCBI): domain Eukaryota; kingdom Viridiplantae; phylum Streptophyta; class Pinopsida; order Pinales; family Pinaceae; genus Picea; species Picea abies. The sequence continues at coordinate 9,152 of CBVK0100154448.1, forward strand.
ACATTCGGTTGTTCTGCGCATCCCTCCTTGAGTCACCCAACTTTTGGAAGGGAATCTAGCTTGTGACCCATTTCTGAGGCCGAAAATCTAAATGTCGCACTTTGACCGAGGTACTTAGTGGACAAACTTAGGATATCTACACATGTGGCGATTGTGGGCTACAATCGCACCTTGGTTGGATTTTGTGTGGCTATTGGAAATATCGCCAGCTCTTTCGAGATATGCACCCTCTACCCCTCATTATAACTGACTATTTCAACCTTCACTAGTTCCTCTTCCGGTGGCTTCAGACCCCATTGTTGAGTGCTCTTAGAAGGTCCAGTGTTATTTGAGAGGAAGGATGTTACGTCTTTTAGGACACAAGCTTTTATTTGTTGTTCCCCCACATGGACAAAATCCACCTATCCACATGCTTGTTTACTTTACAGTGATGTATGTATGATGGTCATTTGATTACATGCCATTATGAGTTATAGTATGCTAAGATGGTCAAATTATAAAATCACTTTTTCATTTATTTCTCTTATCACCATTTGCACACATTCACATTGCTAGTCAGAATCATACGGGACCCACAGAATCCTCGTCATTCTAGATGCTTGCAAAATCTTCCTCCTATTCTAGGAGGGGTTCCTAGTCTTGCCAACTCACTGGCTCAACCATCTCACACCCCCATGAGTGCTACTATTTTTGGATCAGCTTTACTTGGTTCCACTTTGCTTGGATCAAGCACCCAAGGCCATCCATCTATTAGTTCTCCTTCACAAGGAGGTGAGAGTCAAACTTCTTCTCAAGGAAGAAGTACACACCCACTAAATCCCCCTCAAGGGACAAGTCCATTATCTACACACGTGATGGCTGGAGCTAATCCTCCACCAAATCTCCCTATTTTATACTTGACATCCCTCAACATTCATGATTTAACCAAACTCACGAATGATCCCATTTTGCATGATGCTACTTGGCCCAATATGCTTACCAAGTTACCTTTTGACATCCCAAATTTTAAAGGAAAATCAAGAGACGATCCTTCCAACCATGTTATGACATTCCACTTATGGTGTTGTTCAAACAACATCATGGATGATTCCATCCTCTTAAGGTTATTCCAGAGAACTCTCACTAATGCATCAACCAACTGGTATGTGGACGAAAAATCGGGGTCCCATGTGACCTTTGAATCATTGGCCAAGGCCTTTTTGTCCTTTTTCCAACTACCATTTCATCATGACAGTGGGTTAGAACTTCTTTCTAAGTTCAAACAAACCACTGATATCCATATCACTGACCACATCCATGAATGGCATCGGCGACGTAGTTTGTGTAAAGCTAAAACCATCAAAGAACAACGTCTTGATTGGTTTCTTAAATCGCTCATCTCTGTGATTTCCAAAGATGTAGTGTCCACTTTTCCTCAATCAGAGGAACAGACCATTAGTAAGGCCCAACAATTTGACCTCATATATGCTCAATCGGGTTACTTGTACATGGTATTTCCTACTGCACCTAGACCCCTACCATTTAGCCATGACAAACCTGGGATTTCTCACGCTGTGGATGGGTTGATTGGTTCTATGGTAAACCACAACCCTTACATCCACCCATCACCTAATTATAGGGAAAATCCATATCCGTAACCATATGGAGGGATTTCCTATTACCCTCCTCCCCCTCACCTACAATCATATCCTATTAGGCCCTCTCAATCGTTGGGGGTACCCCCACCAGTACCTATGAAGCATCTATTCTCTCAACCCAGTACAAGTTCACCATCAACCCCTTCATACAATCCTCAGAGTAGTGGAAGTACCTCAACTTTCTACACACCATGTATCGATTGTCTCCTCAAAATAATCCATATTTTCCATTTCCTGGTTCCCCACAACATGCCGGGGTTAATTTTGTTCAACCCTCTCCCATTCAACATATTAAGAATTTTGAACAATTGAATATGGAAAATCCGGCTTATCCGTCGAATAATTCCAAAAATAAAGGAAAAAACCGAAACAATAACAACCCAGGACCAGGAGTCAATAAACCCCAACAAAATCCACCCGCTGGGGGCAACGAGAATCAAGGCAACCAAAACCCCCAAGGGGGAAACAATAATAATCAACCATGCCAAGGGAGGAACAACAAACTTAGGACTAACTTCCCTTGCACTCTATGTGATGAGTATGGGCACTATACTCACCATTGCCCCCAAATTGTCGATTTCAAATGGATGAAAGCATCCATGAATCCTCAATGCCCTCCAGCATTGCCTACCCCCCAGCAGGCCCCACAACAGTATTTGCAACCACCACCTTCAACTGTATTGAAAAATCGTATTCCAAATTAGGGTGTTATGAATACCCAAAAAGAGGTACACCCTGCTCCACCCCAAATAGGGCAGTATCAAAACCTGAGCCCCACTCAACTCGAAAATCCAGTTGATCATAATATCCTCCTTACCAGTGAGGAAGAGGTTCTTCTACAAACTCACGGTCGTCAATATGGAGTCCCTCTTGAATCTTCCCCCTCCACATCGGGAACAACTCCCGAAATACTCGACCCACCCTTAATTATTTCACATCCTAACACTAACCCCAATCCTCTTATACCTCACGTACCTTTATGGTGGAATGTACACAACCCTCATGCTAGGGCAACCCATAATTACAGTCTAGACGATGATTTAGCTCAATCCCCTGCAACCAAGTTTGTGTTGGAGGTCCTCCAAACATGTCCCTCCCAACGGAATCCTTTCTTTCTGCCTTGGGGGCAGTCAACCCAGTTGATACTCGACTCATCACCTTTGATCTCGATAATGGGGAGCCACGCCTTCCTGTCCTAGTAGCTTTTCAGATACTAGTTAAGATCCAGAACATCACGGTTCATCGATGAAGATGCATCCACATGTATCATGTCCAAAATTGTATGGAAAAAACTCGACTCACCTGAGCTAGTACCATCTACCATCACCCTTAGAGCTTATGACGATCGACCATCATCCCCTGAAGGGTTCCTCCAAAATGTCCCTGTCAAACTCGGGAGAAAAACCATCTTGATCGACATTGAGTTTATCGATGCCCCCCTTGATTACAATAACTTGTTTGGGTGTAGCTACATGTATTTTATGAAGGTTGTAGCCTTTTATGTTTTTCATACGATGATGTTCCCCCATAACGGGAAAATCGTCACCATCGACCAAATTACACATTATGAGCCTAATCAATCTGCCAACATTGATAATATCCTCCCCCTTGTCCAAACTATCTTAGATGGGTTTTTTGTCATTGACATGGGTCCAAGAATATTCAAGGACCCCCACTTGTTAGGGACTTATCATGGAGTTTCACCCCTGCTACATCCTTATGGTTCAGCACAAGTGTGTGTAGTTTCTTCTAACATAACCGATATCGAAGACACTACTCCTATCACGGAGGCCCCTCCCCACATCGAAGTTCCACCAGTTGAAGAACTACTACCTCAGCAATTCCCTGAAGCTACCACTGAACCACTTGTCCAGGATTCCCCCCCCCCACCCTTCCAGGGAAAAATACCAGTTTGGGAGACAGTCCCTCAAGACATTACCCAAATCCCCTTCTTCTACCCACCACCTGGAGTCCATGCATTATAGGTAGTTTCCACTCTCACACTTCCCAACATGGTTCTTGCCATCCCTGTATGGTATCTTCATCCACCTGCCATGGTGCTTGCCACCCCTATATGGTATCTTCATCCACCTGCCATGGTGCCTTCCCCATCTCTCCCTCCTTAGGCGGAGGGAATACCGATGCAGACCCCAGTACAGGCTCATGCCACTCCACTGACACCCCTAGGTGGGGGAAACACCACCATTGGGGGAAAACGAAGGAAGAATGAGGTTGTTGCTCCACCCCGAGCTCAACCTCCCTGCACACTATGTGAAAGAGAAGGACACCCCAATAATAGATGTCCTACTCTTCCCAAGTTGCATAATCTTATACAACTCCCTTGAGCTACCCCATTGTTCACCACTCCACCTAGTACTTTAGCTGCTACTACAGAGTCCTCAACCGCACACAAGAAAGGGTTACAAACCAATTTCGCTTGCACCATATGCTTGGAATATGGCCATTACACCCATCATTAATCGACTTTACCTCAATTCTGCCAAAAATTAGTTGTAGTACGCCAAACATCCCTGCCTGGGCCCCCTCAGGCTCTCCCTACTGTTGCTCACATCATTGAAATTCGTTCTGTTTCTTCATCAATTTCCACATGAATGGGGAACCCTCCACAATATTGTGAGATTCAGTTCATGCCAAGTGAACCTTCACACCATGTGCACAATATCCCTTCTACGTCTGCATCACTGAAGGACAACAACACTCACCCATCAATGGTTTCTCCTTCCATCGCACAGGATCCCCTATCTTCTCACATTTTCCACTGCGATGAAGATATCTTGGAGGAATTAACCACCCCCGATTTCCCATGGAATGCACTCCATCATTGAGCACTTTTTCTTTCACAGGCGGACTTTCACCCTCCTATCCATGCTTCCATATACACAATCGAAACCAAGGATTTTATTCCTCTAGGGCATATTGACTAGTTCAAAAACCCTATCCTTTCCCCCGATTCTTTTGAAGAGGGAAACATGGCCAACATCTCCCCCATTTTCAATATTGACATTTCCATTAAACCGTGAATCGTAGAAGAAATCACCATTGACACCGCATGCTCCCCTGAAGAACTCATTGCTTACAAAGTGCTCTTTCAGGAATACCGAGATATTTTTGCCTGGTCATATACAGAGATGCTGTAAGGACCTGATTTAATTAAGCCCAATAAAACTCATAAATTTAAACAAATAAGATTACTTCGACGCATAAACAATAAGTAATTTCTTTCATTCAGCATATAAGCAACAAAAATTTAAATAACAACATGCTAATAATTATAAATAACCATCACATGTTCATGATAATGCGTACATAAAAATACCTCTGTCTGATGCTAAATTCCCGACCTCTGATTGTCCTCTTCGCTGCTCTACCCAGACTCTACTTGATGCTCTGACCAAACTCTGCCCAAAACCGACTAACCACCTAGCCAGCTAGGAGCAGCCTATCCAGCTCCCTAGCTCCAGGATTCCGTGAGGATTCCTGGCCCCCAAGCCCAAAACTCCCAGCAACCTAGTGCCCCCTGCAACAGTTCACCCAATCTCCAAAACCAAACTCCCAAAACCAGAAAAATATCCAACAACAAAATAAAATCCTCCCCTCCCAATTTTTCATAATCCTCTTCCCGCAAGCCTCTACCCAGTCATATCTCTCCCCATTCACCGACTCCTTACCCTCCTTTAATGCCACCTAACTTATTCCTCCATTCATTACCTTATCCTGCTATTTATTACCTTATCCCTCCACTCAATGCTTCATTCCCCCCTGCATACGTAAAGTCTTATAATAAATAATTTAAAGTTATTAAGCCCTTTAATTCATTACCCAAACCTTTAATGAGTAAATTAATTAATTAATTAATCAATCAAAAAATATAAACAATTAATTGATAAATAAATAATTAATTAATATTATTAATAAATAATCATTGTTTAACTAAAACATATTAGGACAGTTAATTATGTAATTAATTATACTTGATAAACCTTAAGCAATCATTTAACTAGGGTTGTTATATACACCCACCCTTCAGGAAACTTCATCCCAAAGTTAAAATATTTTATGATACAAGGAAAAAGAAACATGGGTCTCACATTCATAACAAATAACCGTCATGATTAGTAAGTATGCCAAGAAAACTCATACATACTAGTGTACATGTACAAAAAATGCATGTGTAGCTAGTACATACAAGTCTCGTGCATGTACTAATAATCAATAACTATCACCTTTATAGTAATGTATGTATGCATCCAATCCAATCAACAAGACTATTCATTTTATAAAAGACAATAAACCAATCAAATGTTTGCTAAATCCTTTAATTACAATTATCTAGCTTAACAATTTTATTTAGACAATTGTGGTTTAGTTACATAATTATGAATATTCATATATACACATTTTCTTTTCAGAAGGGAAAACAATAAATTCCACCATAAGACAAATCTCCATACTCTCTCAACTATTTCTACTCATCCTTCCTCCTTAACTTACTTCCATCTTCCATTCCTATCCTTCTTCTGCTGGACTATCTTGGAGAGTCAACTATATTGACCTAACTCCAAATAGAACCCGTAAGTGGAAGTGTCACTATCTTGACCAAGATTCCCCAGCAAGCAATTGACAATCATCATCACATGTCTAGGGGAGCGTGAGCTAACACCGGCCTCCCATGACTTCAGGTTTCGGAGGATACACGGTGGGAAATGCCTCCAACCCTCCTAACAGGACTAGGGTCCACACCCTACAATAGAATATACAGTGGCACCATGTTGCTGGGAGTTTTGTCATCGTTTATTCAGTTTTGGGTAGTCTCACCTCCTGAAATCCTGCACTGGTCCACATATCATAGCAATGTATCCAAACCAATATAATTTCACATGCAAAGATTCACACCATATTGTTTCTCAGCTAGTGGTCATGTCATCCACTTTCATCATTATTATCCCTTGTCTATTTCATAGCCCATAACCTGCAGATTAGTCTATAACACAAACTCATACATTTCTATGCATTATCATCATGTAATTGCATACAATCATCATTTCAATTCGGTATCCATGTACCAACAACTTATCATCAAAGTTTTCAAGTTAGAAATAGATCTCATAATATCCCATAATTCAATTTCGGCACCCATTCATAAAATTATCTTTTACCAAATAGATTGCATCATACCCAACATCATTCTAATAGAATTTAAACCTTCATAGGATTCTCATTCACACAATAGATCGCATCATATACATCATTATCAATAACATTTAAACATTCATAAAATTTACATTCACATAGTAGATCGCATTATATCCATCATCATCAATAACATTTAAACATTCATAAAATTTACATTCTCACAATATATCACATCATGTCCATCATTATTCAAATACATATAAACATTCATAAAGGTTCATACGTCTTAAAAGTTTAAGTGTATCATTTAATAGTTTCACTATGAAATAGAAAATAAAGGTGTTTAGGCCTCAGGTAATCCTGGATGTCTAAGTCAAAAGGTGGTGTTACATACACCCAACCTTCGAGAAACATATTCTCGAGGTGGTAAAAAAAGTGAGGGATAATCTCATCGTAGTGTCTCGGCATCCTCCCAAGTAGCAAATCCTGGACTATACTTGTCCCATTGGACCTTAACTTGGTCTACCAGACGATTCCTAAGCTGTCGGACTCTATGGTCAAATATGCGTAACGGTTCTACCGTAAGAGTTCCCATGTCTGATACCTGCAATTCATTCCAATTTAGTTTACATGATTCATCAATAACATAATGATGTAAAATAGATACATGAAAAACATTATGAGTTTTATGCAGGTGGGGTGGCAGTACGAGACGATAGGCAATGGGTCCAATTTTCTCTTGGATTCTTAATAGTGCTATAAATCGAGGTGATAGCTTTGTCCCCTTCCCGAACAATATGGTATTCTTATTAGGCCTGATATGAATGAAAACCTCGTCTCCCACTTCATAACTTCGGTCGGTCCTGTGTGCCTCTGCATAACTTTTCTGCCTATCCTGTGCTTCCTTTAGTCTCTGTCTAATTTGAATCACCTGTTCCTCCATCTCTTGAATCAATTCTGGCCCAATTGTTACTCGGTCTTCTAATCTTTCCAAACTCAATGGTGTTTTTCATGGCCTTCAATACAGAGCTTCGTAGGGTGGCATTCCGATGGAGCTATGAAAACTGTTATTGTAGGAAAACTCTACCAAAGGTAGGTACTTCTCCCACTGGGGTTGATTATCCATGACATACATCCTAAGCATGTCCTCCATGACTTGATTTACTCTCTCGGTTTTCCCATCTGTTTCAGGATGATAAGTTGTGCTTAAGTTCAGCTGAGTCCCCAACGCTGACTGCAAACTTGTCCAAAACCTAGAATTGAATCTAGAGTCCCTATCTGAAATGATCTTCTTAGGTATCCCATGAAAACAGATAACCTCGCTTACAAACACATGTGCCACATCAGTGACATCATAAGTGTCTCTAACCAGAATAAAATGAGAACTCTTGGTTAACTTATCCACTATCACAAGAATGGCATTGTGTCTATGAGATGTGAGCGGCAACCCCACAACAAAATCTATAGAAATGACTTCCCACTTGGACATAGGAACATCATGTGGTTTTAAGAGGCCTGTCGGGTGATGGTGGTTGGCTTTCACTTGTTGACACTCTAGGAATTTGGTGACGAAATGGACTACATCGCACTTCATGCCTACCCAGAAGAAGAGCTTCCTCATGTCTACATACATCTTCTTCACACCTGGATGTGCACAATAAAGTGCTCTATGGGCTTCCTTCAATATGATGCTTCGAATATCGCCATCTTCAGGGATGTACATCCTTCCTCGATACCTTAACATTCTGTCTACTTCCAGACTATATCCTTCATACTTTGGATCTAATTGTCTCCCACTCTAAAGGTTTGAAGTAACCTTTAAATACCAACTATCTCCTTGGAATTGCATCAACACATGTTCCTTCAGACAAACTTTTAAGGGTACCAGGGAAAAGACACGTGGTCTCCTACTCAAGGCATCTGCGACCACATTTTCCTTTCCCTTGATGTATGAGATACCAAAATCATACTCACTCCATTGCCTTTGCCTAACATTCAGATCCCTTTGAGTGAATATATGTTTTAAACTTTGATGGTTTGTTTTGAGCTTAAAGTTTCACCCCACAAGATAGTGACTCCAAAGTTTCAGAGCTAGCATTACAACTACCAACTCTAAATCATGAGTCGCGTATAGCTCTTCATGTTTCTTCAACTTCCTTGACACATAATCTATCACTCCTCCATCCTGCATTAGCATGACCCCCAACCCTTGCTTTGAGGCATCCGTGTAGACTGTGAAGTCCTTTTCCATATCTGACACTCATAGAATTGGCGCACTAGTTAGTAACCTCTTAAGCTCGATGAATGCACTATCACATTCTTCCGTCCATTCATACCTGACCCCCTTGCGTTGTAAAGTGGTGATGGGTTTTGCTATTTTTGAGAATCTTGCCACAAATCCCGATAATAACCTGCTAGCCCCATGAAGCTTCTCACCTCATGGGCATTTTTCGGCACTGGCCACTCCATAATGGCCTTCACCTTTTCTGGGTCCACAGAGATTCCTTCACCGAAAATGATATGATATAAATAGCGGATCTCTTTATGGAAGAAGGAACACTTTGACAACTTCCCATACAATTTTTTCTCTCTAAGGCAGGACAACACCACTTGTAAGTGTTCCTCATGTTCTCTTTCATTCTTGGAATAGATGAGGATGTCATCTAGAAAGACTTGTACAAAACGGTCTAAGTACTTCTGGAATACACCGTTCATGAGGCTCATGAACACTGCTGGTGCATTGGTCAATCCAAAAGGTACTATGACAAACTCGTAATGTCCAAACCAAGTTCGAAAGACAATTTTATGAATATTGCCTTCCCTAATCCTTAACTGATGATACCTTGATCGCAAATCGATCTTTGAGAATATCGCTGCTCCTTTCATCTGATCGAAGAGGTCATCTATTCATGGCATTGTGTACCTATTTTAAACTATAGCATGGTTCAAGTCCCTGTAGTCTATACACAATCATAAGGAACCATCCTTCTTCTTCACAAAAATTACTGGTGCGCCCCAAGGTGAGACACTTGGCCTTATTAGCCCTAAGTCTAATAACTCTTTCAACTACATTTGCAACTCACAAAGTTCCGACACTTTCATTTGATACAGATTCTTGGAAATTGGTTCTGCACCAAGTTTTAGCTCAATAGTAAAATCAAGCTCCCTCTCAGGAGGTAACCCTGGTAACTCGTTCGGAAAAACATCCTTAAATTATGACAATACGGAGTACTGATCCAGGGAGGGTCCCTTCCTTTCATTCACCGCTTCCACTACATATAGTCGACACCTTGCTTCAAGCATCGCTTAACCTTCATAGTTGAGATAAAGTGTAATGACACCCTTCTCCGTACACCCTGGATCTCCACTGGCCATCCTTCGTCGTCTACACAGAGCACCCTTTTTGTGAAACAATCTACCAAAGCTCGATGAGCTTCTAACCAATCCATTCCAAGGATTAGTTTGTATGCCCCGAGAGAGGTGACGTATACCTTCAACCTGGTAGTACATACTCCCAAGTCTACTATACAATTATCAACGCTAGGTCATACCGCTTATTTTTCCCCCGAAGCCATCTCGACTTGTTTAAAGTCGTCGTTCTTGTAGGCTGCCAACCCACTCTTTTCTAATGCTGAAGGTGAAATGAAACTATCTGTAGCACCAGAATCAAATAAAATTTTTACATTGATATGATTTAGCATACCTGATGACTCCACCATTGTGGATTGATGTTCGGCCTGGTGATTATTAATCGCTGCGTAAATCTGGTGGCTGCTACTTGCTCTTCCCATCGGGGCCTTTCCTTCTCTACGCACAAATCCTAATTGAACCTGTGCATTATTATGTGACTGTCTCTGAAATGAGTTCCTTCCCTTGGAACCCCTGCCCCCACTAGATATTCCCTGAGATGGCCATGGACTTGCCTGCATCATTGGTGATGAACGAGATGTTGCACTCCCTGCCATTGAAATCCCTGTAGCTACTATCCTTGGTGTGACTTTGTTACCATATGGAAGTGGCCTTGAGCCCCCTCCCCTAGGAAATGTCCTAGGGCCCTTCCCCACAAATCCAGGACGATGCGGAAAGGAAGGTCTCATACCTTCAGTTAAGTTCATGTGTTCCTCCGCATAATGCGCATCTTCCACAGCTTCCGCTACTGAAGACAGTTTCCACATCCGCACCATAGCCCTTATCTTAGGGTTTAGCCCATAGACAAAGCGTTCTACTTGTCATTGGTCATTATCCATATATGAAACATTCTTGACCAATTCCATAAACCTAATCTCATATTCTTCTACGGTCCTATTTCCCTGTACTAGAGCATGAAACGCTTCTACCTGTTGTTCCTCATAGTAAGCTGGCATATATTTCCTTCGGAACCTCTCCTCGAAAAGTTCCCAGGATACGGTGTTCAGGGTAAGATGCAGTTGTCTTTCCAGGTTGCCCCACCAGTTCAAGGCATTGTCTCTTAACTGAAAAATCACTATCTTCGCCTTTGAGGTGGATGCATAGTCCCTTAAGGCAAAACACCTTGTCATGCCTTCCAACAGTGCTTCCGCGCGTTCACTGGTGCGACCCCCGACAAAATCTAGAAGTTTGATCTTCTGCATTTCTCTAGTGATGTCTTCGGGTGGAGGTCCTCCCCCTAAATCCCTTGATGCTTCTGGATTACCTGTTGTAGATGGTGGGGGTTCCACTTCGATCCCTACTGGTTGTCTCCACTTTAAAGTCTCATTTATGGCCTCCAAAGAGCACAGTATGAGAGCAAGTTCGGGCGATGGTGGCGGCGGCACTGGCGATGTTGGAAATGCTTGCGACGATGCTCCTCTGCCTCGATTCCCTAGAGTCCTAACCATCCTGTATGACTTAACCTACATCAACCAAAGTTGTCAAGGTGAGTTCAAGGACGTTTCACATTTGCGCAACTTAACTAGAAAACAGGGTTAGGCGTAAGTTTTTTTTTTACTTGTCTGTAAATAGACGTTACTCTCTTTAGGGGAGGGGGCTAGGTTAGGGTTAAGCATCTAAGCTTGATGTCACTGCCTAAGAAAACTTTTGACCCTCTTGCCTCGTATCTATGCTAGCTTTGCGCCATACTCGTCAATTTCTCTAACTTACCTGCCTAGTGAGCATGAAACCCCTCCCGATTATCCTGGTCTAAGTCCTTTAAAATTTTCGCTTAAAACTAATTAATGTGATTTCTAATCATAATTTATCATTAAAATTGATCACTCACTTAGTTAATTAATCATTCTAATTTATTAGTTACTAAAAGACTTCTTTAATTTTGTTTTAAGCAAAATCTAAATATATAGTTTAAGCTTAACTAATATTTTATTATTTAACTTAGGGCTTAAACTCAATTAAATCTTAAACCTAATTACCCCCCCCCCTTTTTTTTAAATTAAACTTTGCTCTTTAAAATTTAAAACTTTAAATTAAAAAAAAAAAAAAAAAATTAACTTTGCTTTAAAAATTTAAAACTTTAATAAAAATTTAATTTTATATTTTAAAATTTAGAACTAATTTAAATTTAATCTTTACTCTTTGATTTGAATTTAAACTAATTAAAATAATAAATAAATAAATAAATAACTAATTAAAACTAATCTTAAAAAAAAAATTAATTTTAAATTTGAACGAATAACTAAATACAATAAAATAAAATAAAATATCATAACAACAAAAAAAAATTAAAATAATTGTTTTTTTAAATAAATTGATATGGGCATCATGGGTCCTCGCATGAGGCCCATGTGCCCCCCTAGGGTTCTTACTACCCCAAAACCCTACATCTAGACTCACTTTCATTCCTCCCTTCATTTGTTGTGGTCACCTGCACGGGGAGGTGTGAAGGAGCATGGCCGCCATGGTTAACCCATCTTCTCTACTCCTCTCCTCCATACCACCTGGGAACTCGGGCTTTTCTAATCAATGGAAATAGTTGGAGCTCGTTGTTGTGACTATTCGTAGGCGTTTGGGTGATGGATATGCATTGTGGGTTGTTTTATTTACTGTTAAATCCATGGCTGCCATTGTTTTTCCTCTTCTTGGAATAATTTTATTTAAATTTGTTTTTTTTTTCATTTTCGGCCTTTTGGACTCTCCATCCTCTGGTGTGACATTTAGCGAGCACTCCAAGCCACAGTCATGTCTTAGTGGCTGTGAATCCAGCTGATGAATCGTAGGGCAGCAGGTCGGAGCATGGGTGGCTCTGGTGTTGATCGCTGGTGCTCGTGCGTTGTGTGGTGCGGTTGTCTTTGACTTGTGTTGTGTTGTGTGGCTTGGCACTTGTGCGTTGGCTTTGAGTTGTGTATTGGCTTGTATATTGCCAATAGATGGTAGGCTTGGTTGGCACTGGCTCATGGGTGTTGGGTTTGTGTATTGGGTGTCACGGGTTTGATGGTTTTTTTTATCGTTGGATTCCTCTTCCTGTAGTTAGAGGCGTGCAGAAATGGGTGACTTTTATCATGGGTTTTGCATTGAATGCAAGCGAAGGTGAATTCGTAGAGGGGGGTGCTGTTTTGGTGCTTTGTGTATGACATGTGGTAGGTGATTGATGCTTGACACTATGGCTTGGGCCTGTGGGCTCTCCCAAATTTTATTTATTTCCCAATTTTTTTTTACGCAGAGTGCAAGTAAAACCCCCTTACGTTGCTCGGTCTTGGGCGCTGATCTGGTGCACAATAAGAACTCATGAGCTGACTCGATACATGGATGTACATGGGCGATAAGTGCTTCCATGCAATCACCATCAACCATAATTTAAAACCTTTTGGATTCATTCGATTTTGTATACCAAGTATTTTTTTTTTTTCAAGAGACCTTCAGCTGCAGGGCTGTGGCAGTGGATTTGAAGATAAAATAAAATCTAAAATATAGAAAGACCTGGAGCTTGGAGTGAGTTTCTGACCATTTGAAGCGGAGCGGATATATAACATTTTCAGATAGCCAACATCGTACGAGTAACTCATCTCCTATATTTTTCATTGGCTTGGATTGACTGCTTCTTGTTATTTGTTTGGTCAGCGGCATGGCCATGCATGTTTATTGGCTTTAATAGTCGATTTTCTTTATCAATTTTTAATTTTTCAGTGGGTTTCTCGGGTTGATTTTTCCTTTACTATGTTTTTTTTTTTCTTCCCGTGTTTGCATTGTTTGGTTGGTCAATTTTTTTTTGGTTTGGTTTGATGCGGAGCAGAAGAGATGGAACCCATGATTTCAGATTTCCACAAAGGGTAATCACTGAAGCAGGTATGGTTTTTGTTTTGGTTTAGTTTGAGCATGCACGAGTAACATATATTTAGATAGATATATTCCCAATAAACGTGTTTAGAATGGGATGCCTTTGGTAGATAAGGGTTTAGATGGCTATGCATACAGTCTAAAGGGTTCTTTTTATGAGTGTTTTTTTTTTAAATTTCCACTAGAGTGCAACATTTGATATGAATGCAAAGAGAACTTTGTTTTGTATCAAGTTCTAAAAAAATGGTGATTTATCTTGTGCAAACAAGGAGAAGGTAATTTAAGATTTGAATTTTGAATAGGAGGGTTTTACGCCATTCAACAATTTTCTCTAGTTGTCCACATAGGAGATAACGGTGTATTTAGAATTAATAAATCTATTTAATTCTTTAACTACCATAATATTAGAGTAGTAACAAAAGAAAACAAAGAAGGGACCATGATCTATATATAACACATGCATTGTTATAGATTTATTATTTTTCACTATAACTGTTGACGTATAAACATATCTGACTTAATTGTAGTTAAGTCACATGGAAAAGTAATTATGGTTCTTCATAATTAATTTTATAGCTAATTAGATGAGTCATTACATTATTTGCTATACAATATTACTATACATTGTTAGTAAGGCCTCTACTTCCTTTACATTTTCAATATGTATATTATTTATATTTATATTTGTGTTAAAAAAATTTGTGCCTGTCTTGCAGGTTAGGTGGAGCTGGAGCTGGAGCTGTAGCTTGGCCCAGATTTTAATGTTTTAGGGGGGTTTCAGGCAGGTTTTCAGGGTTGTTTCCAGGGCACTTAGCTTAGCTTTCCTCTAGAGTCAGGAGTGTAGGTGGGTAGGTGGCCCTTGTTCCTAGATTTTAAACTAAAGCTCTGATACCATGTGTAAGGACCTGATTTAATTAAGCCTAATAAAACTCATAAATTTAAACAAATAATATTACTTCGACACATAAACAATAAGTAATTTCTTTCATTTAGCATATAAGCAACAAAAATTTAAATAACAACATGCTAATAATTATAAATAATCATCACATGTTCATGAGAATGCGTACATAAAAATACTCTGTCTGATGCTAAATTCCTGACCTCTGATTGTCCTCTCTGCTGCTCTGCCCAGACTCTGCTTGATGCTCTGACCAAACCCTGCCCAAAATCGATTAACCACCCAGCCAGCTAGGAGCAGCCTATCCAGCTCCCTAGCTCCAGGATTCCATGAGGATTCCTGGCCCCCGAGCCCAAAACTCCCAGCAACATGGTGCCCCCTGCAACAGTTCACCCAATCTCCAAAACCAAACTCCCAAAACCAGAATAATATCCAGCAACAAAATACAATCCTCTCCTCCCAATTTTTCATAATCCCCTTCCCTCAAGCCTCTAGCTAGTCATATCTCCCCCCATTCATCGACTCCTTACCCTCCTTTAATGCCACCCACCTTATCCCTCCACTCATTACCTTATCCTACCATTTATTACCTTATCCATCCACTGAATGTTTCATTCCCCCCTGCATACGTGAAGTCTTATAATAAATAATTCAAAGTTATTAATCCCTTTAATTCATTACCCAAACCTTTAATGAGTCAATTGATTAATTAATTAATCAATCAACAAATATAAATAATTAATTAATAAATAAATAATATTATTAATAAATAATCATTGTTTAACTAAAACATATTAGGACAATTAATTATCTAATTAATTATACTTGATAAACTCTAAGCAATCATTTAACTAGGGTTGGTGTAGATGCCTGGCCTCGATCCTTCTATAGTCGAACATTGCATCAACACTTGGCCAGATGTTTCCCCTGTCCATCAAAATCAATGCCCCCTTCATTCATCCAAAGTTGTGGCTATCAAAGCCAGAATTGACAAGTTACGCATTGTTGAATTCATTTACCCCATTGCGTACACTTTGTGGGTCTCTAACCCCGTCCTTGTGAACAAAAAACATGGCACTATTCACATCTACATAGACTTTCATGATCTCAACCATGCTTGTCCCAAAGACAACTTCCCAACCCCTTTCATCGACCAGATCATCGATGATTGTGTTGGCCATGAGGCACTGCCCTTTATGGATGGGTTCTTTGGCTACAATCAAATTCAAATCCATCCAGCAGATCAATACAAAACTGCTTTTACTACCCGTTAGGGTACCTTCGCTTATCATGTCATGCCTTTTGGACTTAAGAACATATGTGCTACATTTCAACAAGCCATGACCTATGTTTTCCATGATCTTTCTCACATTATCCTCGCTTATTTGGACAACCTCATTGCTCGATCCAAAAAGCGAACTTAGCATTACGACTTATGCATCGTTTTCCAATGATGTCGCTAGTACAATATCTTCTTGAACCCCCTCAAGTGTGTCTTTTGAGTCATGTCCAGATGCCTTCTTGGGTTCATTATTTCCCAACAAAACATCACATTTTACCCCCTCAAGGTCCAATCTATCACATAAATTCCATCACCTAGGAATTTACGCCAACTACAAAGGCTACAAGGCAAATCCAACTTTTTACACCGCTTTGTTCCAAACTATGCCACTCACTCACATGGTTTCCTTCACCTAATGTGAACAGGATGTCCCATTTCTATGGGACAAACATGCTAAAACAAATTTTGATGTTCTAAAAACTAACCTATCCAATGCCCCTTTGATTAGTCCCCCAGACTATGATCGCGATTACATCCTCTACTTTTCAACCTCAACGGTCTCAGTAGCAGGAGTCCTCGTCCAATTAGGGGACGATGGGCATGAACATGTTATTTACTACATTAGTAAAAACCTTTAAAATCCACCCTTGAATTACAATCATGATGAGAAACTCTCCTTATCATTTGTCCTCGCAGTCCAAAACTATGACATTATATTAAGCTTCGAACTACCAAGGTCATAGAAAACTCCAACCCCATGCAGTACTTTCTTAGTCACCGACAAATTAATGGAAAATTTTCCTGATGGATAGTTATCCTCTAGGAACACGATCTAGAGTTCTCTACTCCCAAAATCAAGAAATTTCTTGTCCTCGTCGAACTCATTACGTATTTTCCCTCAGACGCCAAAGTTTCCCCCATCAATGAGTATTTTCCCGATGAACACCTCTTCCTCATCCCTTCTGATGACTCATGGTACGACGACCTCCTCATCTACCTTTAGACATTGCAGTTTGGGCCTCATCTCTCTCAAGATAATCATTGATGCATTTGTCATCAGCCCCCCCGATATCTCCTCATCGGAGACATTCTCTACTGATGTGAGGTCGATACCATTCTTTGGTGATGTCTTACCATTGATGAAGTCGAAAGAGTCTTGAATGATTGCCACAACGACGCTTGCAGTGGCCACCTCTCAAGTATGTCTACCACCCAAAATATCATTCAATCTTGGTACTTCTGGATCACATTGTTTCATGACTGCATCCATGCTGTCAAGCGCTGCAAAAAATGCCAACTTTATGCAAATAAAGCACAAGCTCCACTAGCTCTTCTACATCTAGTCATCATAGTCGACCCCTTCTGTAAATGGGGCATAGACTTCATGACTTGTCATCCTCCATACAGTAATGGAAACAATTACATTGTCATGGTCATTGATTACTTTACCAAATGGTTCGAAGCCATGCCCACTTTCAACAACACTACTGACACAACAACGCATTTTTTCTTCAACCATGTCATTACCCAGTTTAGAGTCCCACTACAACTAGTGTCCAACCATGGTAAACATTTTGAGAACGATATCTTTGTAGATCTCTCCTCAAAATTAGGCTTCTCCCATGAGTTCGTCTCCCCATACTACCCTCAGTCCAACGAACAGGTCGAGGTTGTCAACAAATTCCTCAAAACCATGCTACAATGTATCGTAAAAAAAAATAAGACCAACTGGCATCATATGTTGTTTTCTGTGTTATGGGCTTATCTCATGACAGTCAAAATTGCCACTGATTTTACACTGTTTTGTGTTATGGGCTTATCACTCACTATATTGCCTAGTGAGTGATGACCTCCAGTTGTAGTTTGGAGTCGACGAAGATACATTAAAAGAGAAGATTGACCAATCACAAATTAACAGATGACAACTTCTTATAGGGGTTGGAGAGACGAGACTATATTTTTGTCTTAGTGAGTGAAGACCTCCAGTTGTGGTTTGGAGAGGGCGAGTCGATTAAGGTCAAGACACATGTAAAGAGAAGATTGATCAACACAAATTAACAAATGACAACCTCTGATAGAGGTTGGATAGATTAATTTTTTTATAAATTTAAAAATATATATATATTGATAATATTAAATTAAATTTATTAAATTTATAGTTTTGGGTTTTTTATTTTTAGAAATTTAGAAATTTAAATTATCTTTAAAACCTTTCATCCACAAAATTTGTCAATTGGGAAATAATTGTATGAATATATTGTTTTCCATCTTCATTTTTATTTTTGTTGGGACAAAATTTATAGCGTGTTCATTTTTATCTGGAATAACTTTTACAAAGTGTTAGTGTGTAATATTCCAGATATAAAAAAGTATGCAGAACAGAAATAAATAGCTAGAAATGGTAGATGAACAAAAATATAACCAGAGCAACAACACAATATTACCAAAATGATACTCGAATAACACCAGAAAGAGCACTTTGATTACTGAGAGCAATGTTCACTTTCCTCTTCGAGGGGGAAACCTCCAACAGAGTAGAGCTCTATTACCATAATATCCAAGCCAAAACTTCTCATACCCTCAACTCCTATTTATGCTAAATATGTCTATGAAAAGAACAATCTAGAGGAGTGAGATCGGAA
>CBVK0100154449.1:0-28010 GCA_900067695.1 Picea abies
AGGCGGTGGTGGCCCACCACCACCTGCCCCAGGTGGTGGTGGTCCACCCACAGGACCCTCCTGCCGTGGCGGCAGGCGTCCACTCGTCATAACAGCCAACACTGTTGTTCGTCGCACTATGGCCTACCATGGTGGCGGCACCCCTACACACTGCTCCAGGAAACTCTCGTCCTGTATGCACGTCCACATGTCCTCAGGCACATCCTGTAACACCATCTCCAGATGACGACGTATATCATCAAAATCCACTCCGGCCGTCGCCGGAGGAGCGTGTGATGGCCCCGCACCAGGGTCATCGAACCGGTGCCTCCTCGCTACCCTCTCAGGCTCTGCTAGTCGCCCCGCGGCATCCTCCCACCGACATCTCTCTCCATGTAGTAGTCTCTCCGACTCTCGATGAGCCGACGTCCTCTGCATCTCCACCTCGCGCCCGCGAGGTGCCACATCTGCACATGCAAACAAAAAACAACAAAATATAGTATCAACATCTATATCATATACATATGGACTGCTATCTCAAAAAAAAAAAATATACATCAAAACATGCACACCAATACTAAACATACCTCAATGGTCAAAAACCTCCCCTGGAGGTAGCACCATGTCCGGGTCACCCTGGAAGTCCACCCCAGCATAGGGGTACCGAAGTATCACCTGCGACATCTGCCTCCATATCCCTGCCACCTCTGCTAAAAATAAATGACCACCTTCGCCACCACCGTGATGAAGCAAAACTGTCGACCACCACCTCAATCACAGCTCTCGTGCCCCCAACATCTCCAACAAAACCCTCGGGCGCAACATCGACACCCTCTCTAAGAACCAGGCCACTAGGATGGACCCAAATGCAAACTCTCCCGCACCTGTGGACTGACAGCGGTCCAACTGCGCTACCATCCACGCATGCAGCGTCATCCCCCAAATGAACTGCTCGCTGACCACCACTCTCTCTAGCACCAAAAGCTAGCCACCACTAATCTGCTGGGTCGCCAACAACCCATATATCCACACAATCATCGCCGCTATACAACGATGTGCCAAGGAGTCTATCGCACCAATGCTCACCACAGTCCCAGACATAAAGTCCCGACCTGAGCAGTATCTCTGGCCAATATCGGCCAGCAAAATGGTCCTGGGAAACACTGGCTCCGCCGGTAGGGGCGTTCCCCGAAAGGGGATCCTAGTCAAGAAATAAATATCCTCCACCGCAGTGAAGGGGATCTGCTCTCCTTGCATGAGGAAGCAGTGTAGCTTCAGACTCTACATTTGGATCAGGAATTGCAACAGATACTCCTGTGCCCATATCAACAGGCACTCAAAGAACTTTAGCAACCCACAGGTTGCCAAAGTCGCATGCACGCCAGGCCCCTCAATGGCCATGGTGTCTCGCAACTGGGCCCAGTCTCACTCTCGCCACCACACTGGCATCGTCACCACGGTCCACCTGCAGACAACACAGAGCCCTATATCATCTCATACAACCATCAAAAGCATAAAAAAGATTCATTTTTTACCCTTCAACCTTGCCTCCTAGGCGCGGTTTTTGTTACCCACAGGCGCGCACACATGCGCGCCTGTTCATTACACAGGCGCACATATATGCGCACCTGTGCACTGCACAGGTGCGCATCAGTGTGCACCTGTTTTCCTCACATGCGCGCCCCTATGCGCGCCTGTTAACCATACAGACACGCATAGGTGCGCACTTGTCGAACCCACAGGCGCGCACTAGTGCGCGCCTGTTCAACTCACAAGCACGCCCTTCAGGCGTGCCTTAAATTCTTGTTATCACGCACCCATCCATGTATATTCGGTGTACAGGCGCACACTCATGCACGCCTATCATCGAGTTGCCCGCGCATGGGGGGCCCACACCCCCTAAAATACCCCTGTACGGCCCTCCGTACAAACCCTACCCAAAAATTGAAAACCTATTTCTATGCAGGATGATCAGACCACTAACCTGATACTCGCAAATCCTCAATCGACTGCCTCGTCCTCTCTGAATCTACAAATCTCCTTTGAAACTGCTCGTCCACTCACTATTGCAATAGGTACAAATGAGGTGGCAATGTGGGCCCTACAGCTATATATAGGGCTTTTTCCAAACTTCCACTCACCATTCCGAGAGCCAAAGGTGTCCATTTTTCAAACAGTCTTCATCCATGGGATCAACATTCCGTCACCTACATCACAACAGTACTTGGGCCGCTTTTCATCCTGAGCCCCCGGGGCACCTTTTTTTCATATCATGGTTAGGTACGCACGTGCATAGTCACATTTATCACATACATGCTCATATCTTTGATTCTCTTCAGATAATGTTCACTTTGGGTATTTCGTTTTCATGTGTGCAGGTACTTGATCGTCATCCATCAACCCAACCCCTTCAAGTATATACTCAACACTGGCATGTGGTCTTTCCCGTTGTATCACATTTACATTTCCAGTCACACCCTCTGATATTGGCCTCTAGGATCCCCATTTTCGGATCTACAGTACCCATGCCTCCATTTACATCTTCGGTACTGTTACCTGGTAGCATTCTTACCCACATGAGTTGTCCCATTCATAGCACCTTTTGCCACTTTTTGACACTCATGCTGTTTTTCATTACCCTTTAGGGATGGGAGTCCCGATAGTCTTTCATCACGTCGTGAGTCAACCACATGCTCCTTCTCCTCATTTTGCTAGCTTTCCCACACGGACTCCCAAGTTATCTCTTTACGGTTCTATTTTTTACCTGCACCTCCACAGTATCATGAACCCTCCATTTCATCAAAAATCAGTTTTCCCATCTGTGAACCTACCTTCATTTCACCTACCTCATACAGAGACTCACCAATGGGGCCCCCACCCTTCGTCAGTCTTCCGCGCACATTATTCCCTACGTGAGCCACCCATATCACACTGGGGCACCCGTTTCTGTATCTGTACATTTCTCCCCAATTATTAATTATTTATTGTACAAACGCATTTATTTCCAGTCATTACATTCTCTTTTTGTCGTCACATTTGGCAACTTCCTTCCTTTTGGCCACACACAACCCATGTCACCCTTGGTTGGAAAATTCCTTATCATCTACCCTTGCCGACATCATCCATCTCTTCAGAGTACCCCACAGGTCACTTACCTCTACCCTCTGAATTTGTTCACTTTGTCCCACCTCTGGCACAACTTATCACTGGTCTTGTCGTCCCCCTGACACTCGACCTCGTTACATGGTTGCGGCCACTCTTGATTTCATACATCCTCCAACCAAGGGCAGTATTGAGTCTTCCTAGTTCTTGACTGTGTCCATGTACCTCTACCACTTCCTCACCTTAGTAGATTTCATGAAGCCCTTTGCTTCTGGGAGTCGCATCCCCTTTTGTCGACATCAACACCATTTTCTGGAAGGGCGACCGTATCTTGATTCTCATTCTCCACTCAATGAGAGATCTCAAACGACATAGGGTGAAACACCATTGCTCCCTGCTGTCGTTGACCCCCGTAACATTCGACGCCAACACCTTCTCATGCTACGGTGGGTCTTACTTTGCGACTATTGCAGTTTGTTTTTTATTTGCCGAAGACCTTTGAACTTGGCAGGGCTCTCAATGCCCACATCATTGCTGCTACGTAGTACCGCGATCAATGCCTATTGTTCAGAGCATGTTCATCTGCAGAATTGTCTTCTACCTCTATCACGATCGCCCCCAAGGGCACTGCAGTTGTCTACACCAACACTTCAGTCATCTTTTTTCAGAGTTATATGACACGAGCATGGGGCATGCCCGCCTTGTTTGTACACAGTTTTCTATTTTACGCACCTCATAGAAGGTTGGGTCCTACCAGTTCCTTTTTTCTCCAATGGATCGCTCTAAACGATCCGACTATTGCTCTATATTACAACAACATTCTCAGTAGAAGAAACATTGATGGATTTCGGCTATACATATTCTCCTAACCTCATCCATCAGGGGGCATCTGTTATCACTGAAATTTCGTCAACACATGGTTACAAGAACTCAGCATCGTCAAACAGTAATGATGTCATTCATGGCCCTAAATTAATATCATAGCATTCAAAAAAGGTCAAAAACTATACAAAGTAGTGAAAAATTGAAGAGCGCTTTACAGAAGTTGGGCGCGCATGCACATGCACGAAACATGTATGTAGAGTGCGTGCATACGCGCACGATGCGCGACTGTTAGCACAAAAATCTGCACACCTGCTAAACGATGCATTTATGAATGTGGTCGGCCTCCCAACCACTTATGGTTCAACTCCCAAGCCAATTTGACCTCCAAATCCGGGCTGGATCCGAATGGTGGGCTGGTCAAAGACCTAATAATGCCCTAAATGGCCTCTTTTCACACTACAAAGGAGTTACACAATAACCCAATGCAATGCTATAAAAAGCCATGAATGCACCTCATTTTCTCAAGGAATTCAAAGTAATGTTATGCTGCCTAGATTGTTTTAAGGACTCCATCCTTGACAAGAACACATTGGCACCATTTCATTGAGCAATCCACTTCTCCATTGAGTGGATTTGCAAAGAGTTCTTTCACTACCATTTTCATTTTCTTTGTTGTAAGGAGAGAAAGCTTGTGAGGGTCCAAGAGCCTTCCCTTGGAGGAAGAAGGGACTCATAGTCCCCTTTCTTCTTGGTGCTTTGATTTCATCAATAGATCAGCCTAAAAACATTGGTGACATGGGTCTTTTTGTGTTTGTTATCTCTATGTCCCTATGCTTATGATTTTTGTTTTTATTAGTTTAATTCTTGCTTATAGTTTTGTTTTTCTTTCTCTAACTCTTTCCTCTACAACTATCATGCTCAGCAAGACCCAACTGGGCATGCAAGCACCTCTTCTTTGCTCACCAAGGTGACGAAAATGGTGCAACAACCGTCAAGGATGATATCTCAGCTGGTTGAAAGATGTGTCACCTGTACTGAGCACACACAAGGACAAGCTTCTGGCTCCATGTAAAGACAAAGAAGAAGAAATGGAGCGATTTCTCTCCTCCCTATAAAACTGAAAATTTTGCAACGATTGAGATTCCATCTTATTGTAAAACTGTATAAATATACCATAGAAAGAAAGAAAAAGGGCTGGACCTTTTTGTGTCGATTGTAACAGAGTTTTTACATTTTGAGAGTTAATACAAAGCAAATCTGAAGATTTTCAATTCCGTCATGACTATGTTATGAGTTTGTTTTCTTGTATCTCATATTTCATTTCATTTCATATTCATATCTGATGAATGCTTCACTATAATTTAGTACAACCTCTACTATAGCGAATGAATTTTGGTTTTCTATATTGTTTACTGTTTTTTCTCTGTACCATCTATCAGCAGGTGTAAAACCAGTCAACACTTTCAGAATTCTATATATATTTTATGCTTCATCGGGTTATTTCCTTACATTTTTCTTCTTCTATTTATACGTGAGATTCTCCCTTGATAGGAGCCTTACTTGGTAGACAACTAAATGTTTTCTCCCACCTCATACATTTTTTATTAAAATATAACCCAATTATGGGAAAGAGCCTTTGATTTGCACCCTGTTTATTTCTGAAACCGTAAACACTCTTTTATACGACCGAATTGAGACAACACTTAATTTCCCCCTGAATTTTTCTTATTTTACTGTTCCTTCATGACTAACCATGTACCAACACAGCCCAATATCGAACCTAGATTATCAAATCAAATGCACATTGCCTTAAACCTTTTCGATACCATTCTTAAAACAACCACTACCTGGGTTGAACTCAGATGTTCATGGGATGCGATTGAACATGATATAAACATCCAGGAATAGTTGGAAGATAGACAACACCAACACAAAAATCTTCCCTAGTTTCCCTTACCGAAGGTTGACGTTTCTCTCTTCTCTACCCTTTACCCACTTTCGGATGCCTAGACACTGTACTTCTAAGCCTTAAGTACAGACTCTGGAACAACACTTGCCATGCCATGCCTTTCTTACCTAGCCTTTCCTTTTCTAATATTTCCATGCCTTCCCTTCCCTTCCCTTCCCTTGCCTTACCATGCCATGCCTTTCCTTTCCTTGCCTTTCCATGCCTTGCCTTGTCTTTCTTGTATTTCCATGCATTGGCTCACCATGCCTTGCATTGTCTTGCTTGCATTACCTTGTCTTGGCTTGGCTTGGCTTGCCTGGCCTTGCCATGTTATGTCTTGTCTTTCCATGACTAGCCTTGCCTAGCCTTGCCTTGCCTTTTCTTGCCTTGCCTTACCTTACCTAGCCTAGTCTTCACTTGCCTTGCCTTGCCATGCCTTGGCTAGCCTTGTCTTGCCATGCCTTGCCTTGCATTCCTAGCCTTGCCTTACCTTAACTTGCCATCCATTGCATTGCCTTGAATTGCCAAGCATTTTGTTGCATTGCCTTGCCTTTCCATTCCTTGCTTTAAGTTGCTTTGCCATGTCTAGCCTTGCCTTTTTGTTGTTCTCCTAGCCTTGCCTTGTCTTGTCTTTCCATGCCTTGCCTTGATTTTCCTTTTCTTACCTATCCTTCCCTTTCCTTTCCTACCTTTTCTTGGCTTGGCCTGGCTCCACTTGCCTTTCCTTGCCTTCCTTTTCCTTGTATTGCCTTTCCTTCCCATGTCATTCCTTACCTTTCCTTGTCTTTCCATGCCTTGCCTTTCCTTGCCATGCCATGCCTTTCTTACCTAGCCTTTCCTTTCCTAGTCTTTCCATGCCTTCCCTTCCCTTTCCTTGGCTTGCCTTGCCATGCCTTGCCTTCCCTTTCCCTGCCTTTCCTTGCTATGCCTTGCCTTATCTTTCTTGTCTTTCCATGCATTGGCTTGCCATGCCTTGCCTTGCCTTGTCTTACTTGCATTGTTTTGTCTTGGCTTGGCTTGGTCTTCATGGCCTTGCCATATTATGTCTTGTCTTTCCATGAATAGCCTTGTCTTGCCATGCATTAGCTTGTCATGCGTTGCCTTGTCACATTGCCTTGTCTTGTCTTGGCTTGGCTCACCCGGCCTTGCCATGTTATGTCTTGTCTTGCCATGAATTCTATTGCCTTGCCTTTTCTTTCCTTTCTTTCTTAGCCTTTCCTTTTCTTTGTTTTCCTTGCCTTGCCTTACCTTGCCTAGCCTTTCCTTCCCATGCCTTTCCCTTCCTTGATTCTCTTTCCATGCCTTGCTTTGCCTTGCTTTCCTAGGATTCCCTCACCATGCATTGCCTTGCCCTACGTTGGATTGCATTGCCTTGCTTTGACTTTCGTTTCCAAGCTTTGACTTGCCTTGCCTTTACTTTTCTTGCTTGCCCTATGTTTCCATGCCTAGCCTTTGCTTGCCTTACCTTTCCATGTGTTGCCTTGCCTTGCCTTGCATTACCTTACCTAGCCTAGTCTTCGCTTGCCTTTCCTTCCCATGCCCTCCCTTGCCTTGTCCTTCCATGCCTTGCCTTGCCTTGCCTTGCTTTCCTAGCCTTGCCTTACCTTACCTTGCCATGTGTTGTGTTTCCTTGCCTTGCCAAGCTTTGCCTTGCCTTACCTTGCCTTTCCCTTCCTTGCTTTGAGTTTCCTTTCCATGTCTATCCTTTCCTTTCTTTTTCTCTCCTAGCCTTGCCTTGCCTTGTCTTTTGATGCCTTGCCTTGTCTTTTGATGCCTTGCCTTGAATTTCATTTTCTTGCCTTGCTTGCCTATCCTTCCCTTGCCTTTCCCTACCTTGTATTGGCTTGGCATTGCTTGGCTTTCCTTTCCTTGCCTTGCTTTTCCTTGTCTTTCCTTTCCTTGTCTTTCCATGCATTTCCTTTCCTTATCATGCCATGCCTTTCTTATCTAGCCTCACCTTGCCTACTCTTGCCATGCCTTACCTTCCCTTTCCTTACCTTTCCTTGCCATGCCTTTCCTTGCCATGCCTTGCCTTGTCCTTCTTTTCTTTCCATGCCTTTCCTTGTCTTTCTTGCATTGCCTTGTCTTGGCTTGGTTTGTCGTTCCTATCCTTGCTCTGTTATGTCTTTTCTTGTCATGAGTAGACATGACTAGCCTTTCCTAGCCTTATCTTTCCATGCCTTATCTTGCTTGCTTGCATTGCCCTTTCCTTGCCTTGCCTTTCCATGCCTTGCCTTGTCTTTATTGTCTTTCCATGCATTGGCATACCATGCCTTGCCTTGTCTTTCTTGCATTGCCTTGTCCGTTCTTGGCTTGGCTTGCCTGGCCTTGTCATGTTATGTCTTGTCTTGCCATGACTATCCTTGCCTAGCCTTGTCTTACCTTCTCTTATCTTTCCTTACCTTACCTAGCCTAGTCTTCACTTGCCTTGCCTTCCCATGCATTGCCTTGCATTGTCTTTCCATGCCTTGGCTTGCCTTGCTTGCCTAACATTGACTTACTTGCCTAGCCTTGCCTTACCTTACCCTTCCATGCATTGCATTGCGTTGTCTTGCCAAGCATTGTGTTGCATTGCCTTGCCTTTCCCTTCCTTGCTTTGAGTTGCCTTGCCATGCCTAGCCTTGCCTTTCTTTTGCTCTCCTAGCCTTGCCTTTCTTGTCTTTCCATGCCTTTTCTTTACTTGCCTTTGCTTGCCTATCCTTCCCTTTCCTTTCCCTACTCTGTCTTGGCTTGGCCTAGCTTGGCTTGCCTTTCCTTGCCTTGCTTTGCCTTATCTTGCCTTGCCTTGCCTTTCCTTCCCATGCCTTGCCTTTCCATGCCATGCCATGCCTTGCTTACCTAGCCTTGCCTTGCCTAGCCTTGCCATGCCTTTCCTTCCCTTTCCTTAACTTGCCATGCCTTGCTTTGCCTTTCCTTGCCTTGCCTTGCCTTGTATTTCTTGTCTTTCCATGCATTGGCTTGCCATGCCTTGCCTTGTCTTGCTTGCATTGCCTTGTCTTGGCTTGGCTTGCCTGGCCTTGCCATGTTATGTGTTGTCTTGCCATGACTAGCCTTTGCTAGACTTGCCTTGCTTTTTCTTTCCTTGCCTTACCTAACCTACCCTAGTCTTCACTTACCTTGCCTTCCAATTCCTTTCCTTGCCTTTTCTTTCCATACCTTGCCTTTCCTTGTCTTTCTTTCCTAGCCTTGCTTTACCTTACCTTGCCATGTGTTGCGTTGCCTTGCCTTGGCAAGTGTTGTGTTGTGTTTCCTTTCCATTCCCTTCCTTGCTTTGAGTTGCCTTGCCATGTCTAGCCTTACCTTTCTTTTACTCTCCTATCCTTGGCTTGTCTTGCCATGCCTTTCCTTGACTTGCTTTTCCTTGCCTTGCTTGCCTATCCTTTCCTTGCCGTTCCCTACCTTGTGTTGGTTTGGCCTGGCTTGGCTTGCCTTTCCTTGCCTTGCTTTGCCTTGTCTTGCCTTGCATTGCATTACCTTCCCATGCCTTTCCTTTCCTTTCCTTGTCTTACCATGCCTTGCCTTTCCTTGTCATGACATGCCTTGCTTACCTAGCCTTGCCTTTCCTAGTCTTACCATGCCTTGCCTTCCCTTTCCTTGCCTTGCCTTGCCAAGCCTTGCCTTCCCTTTTCTTGCCTTGCCTTTCCATGCCTTGTCTTATCTTTCTTTTCTTTCCTTGGATTGGCTTGCCATGCCTTGCCTTGTATTGCTTGCATTTCCTTGTCTGGATTGGCTTGGCTTGCCATGTTATGTCTTGTCTTGCCATGACTAGACATGACTAGCCTTGTGTTTCCATGCATTGGCTTGCCATGCCTTGCATTGTCTAGGATGCATTGCCTTGGCTTGTCTTGCAGGGCCTTGCCATGTTATGTCTTGTCTTTCCATGACTTCCCTTTCCTTGCCTTTTCTTGCCTTGCTTGCTTAGCTTTCCGTTGTATTTTTTTTCCTTGCCTTGCCTTACCTTCTTGATTCTCTTACCATGCCTTTCCTTGCCTTGCCTTGCCTTGCTTTCCTAGCCTTGCATTGCCATGCATTACCCTGCCCTACGTTGCCTTGCATTGCCTTGCTTTGACTTTCCTTGCCAATCTTTGACTTGCCTTGGCTTTACTTTTCTTTCTTTCCCCGTGTTTCCATGCCTAGCCTAGCCTTGCCTTTCCTTTCCGTGCATTGTCTTGCCTTGCCTTGCCTTACCTAGCCTAGTCTTCACTTTCCTTGCCTTCGCATGCCTTGAATTACCTTGTCTTGTCATGCCTTCCCTTGTCTTCCCTTTCATGCTTAGCCTTGCCTTACCTTACCTTGCCATGCATTGCGTTTCCTTGCGTTGCCAAGCTTTGTGTTTCCTTGCCTTTCCTTTCCCTTCCTTTCTTTGAGCTAGCTTGCCATGTCTAGCCTTACCTTTCTTTTTCTTTCCTAGCCTTTCCTGGCCTTGTCTTGCCATGCTTTGACTTGACTTGCCTTTTCTTGCCTTGCTTGCCTATCCTTCCCTTGCCTTTACCTACCTTGTCTTGGCTTGGCTTTTCCTGGATTGCCTTGCTTTGCCTTCCCATGTCTTTCCTTACCTTTCCTTGTCTTTCCATGCCTTGCCTTTCCTTGCCATGCCGTGCCTTGCTTACCTAGCCTTGCCTTGCCTAGTCTTACCAGGCCTTGCCTTTCCATGCCTTACCTTCCCTTTCCTTTCCTTTCCTTGCCATGCCTTGCCTTTTCTTTCTTGTATTTCCATGCATTGGATTGCAATGCCTTGCCTTGTCTTTCTTGCATTGCCTTGTCTTGTCTTGGCTTGGCTTGCCCGACCTTTCCATTTTATGTCTTCTCTTTCCATTACTAGCCTTGCCTAGCCTTTTATTGCCTTTCCTTACCTTACCTAGCCTAGTCTTCGCTTGCCTTGCCTTCCCATGTGTTGCCTTGCCTTGTCTTTCCATGCCTTGCCTTGCTTGCCTAGCCTTGCCTTACCTTACCTTGCCATGCGTTGCCTTGCTAAGCGTTGTGTTGTGTTTCCTTTCCCTTCCTTTCTTTGATTTTCCTTGCCATGTCTAGCCTTGCCTTTCTTTTTCTCTCCTAGCCTTGCTTTGGCTTGTATTGCCATGCCTTGCCTTGACTTGCCTTTTCTTGCCTATCCTTCCCTTTCCTTTCCCTACCTTGTCTTGGCTTGGCCTAGCTTTCCTTGCATTGCTTTGCCTTGTCTTGCCTTGCCTTGCCTTTCCTTTCCATACGTTGCCTTTTCTTGCCTATCCTTACCTTTCCTTTCCCTACCTTGTCTTGGCTTGCCTTTCCTTGTCTTGCCTTGCCTTGCCTTCCCATGTCTTTCCTTTCCTTTCCTTTCCTTGTCTTTCCATGCCTTGCCTTTCCTTGCCATGCCATGCCTTGCTTACCTAGCCTTGCCTTTCCTAGTCTTTCCATGCCTTGCCTTTCCTTTCCTTGCCTTGCCTTGCCATGCCTTCCCTTCCCTTTCCATGCCTTGTCTTGTATTTCTTGTCTTTCCATACCTTGCCTTGTCTTGCTTGCATTGCCTTGTCTTATCTTGGCTTGGCTTGCCTGGCCTTGTCATGTTATGTCTTGTCTTGCCATGACTAGCCATTCTAAGCCTTGCCTAGCCTTGTCTTTCCATACATTGGCTTTCTATGACTTGCCTTGTCTTACTTTCATTTCCTTGGCTTGGATTGCCTGGCCTTAGCATGTTATGCATTGTCTTGCCATGAATGCCCTTGCCTTGCCTTTTCTTGCCTTGGCTTGCCTTGCTTGCTTAGCCTTGCCTTGTCTTTGTTTTTCTTGCCTTACCTTACCTTGCCTAGCCTAGCCTTGCCTTGCCTTCCCATGTCTTTTCCTTCCTTGATTCTCTTACCATTCCTCGCCTTGCGTTGCCTTGACTTGCCTTGCTTTCCTAGCCTTTCCTTGCCATGTGTTTCCTTTCCCTATGTTTCCTTTCTTTGACTTTCCTTACCAAGCTTTGACTTGCTTCGCCTTTACTTTTCTTGCTTGCTCTATGTTGCCATGCATAGCCTTGCCTTGCCTTTTCTTGCCTTTCCTTTCCATGCATTGCCTTGCCTTGCCTTTCCTTACCTTACCTAGTCTAGTCTTCGCTTGCCTTGCCTTCCCATGCCTTGCCTTGCCATGCCTTGCTTTCCTAGCCTTGCCTTACCTTACCTTGCCATGCGTTGCAATTCCTTGCCTTTCCAAGAATTGCGTTGCGTTGTGTTTCCTTTCCTTTCTATTCCTTGCTTTGAGTTGCCTTGCCATGTCTAGCCTTGACTTTCTTTTGCTTTCCTAGCCTTGCCTTGAATTCTCTTGCCATGCCTTTCCCATACTTTCCTTTTCTTGCCTTTCTTGCCTATCCTTCCCTTACCATTCCCTACCTTGTCTTTGCTTGGCCTGGCTTGGATTTCCTTTCCTTGCCTTGCTTTTCCTTGCTATGCTTTGCCTTGTCTTGCCTTGCCTTGCCTTGCCTGCCCATGTCTTTCCTTGCCTTTCCATGCCTTGCCTTTCCTTAACATGCCATGCCTTGCTTACCTAGCCTTGCCTTTCCTAGTCTTGTCATGCCTTGCCTTCCCTTTCCTTCCCTTGCCTTACCTTGACTTTCCTTCCTTTTCCTTTCCTTGACTTGACATGCCTTGCCTTGTATTTCTTGTCTTTCCATACCTTGCCTTGTCTTGCTTGCATTGCCTTCTCTTGGCTTGGCTTGGCTTGCCTGGCCTTGCCATGTTATGTCTTGTCTTGCCATGACTAGCCTTGCCTAGCTTTGTCTTTCCATGACTTGCCTTGTCTTGCTTGCATTTCCTTGCCTTGCCTTGCCTGGCCTTGGCATGTTATGTCTTTTCTTGCCATCACTGCCCTTGCCTTGCCTTTTCTTGCTTTGCTTGCTTGGCCTTGCCTTGTCTTTGTTTTCCTTTCCTTACCTTACCTTGCCTAGCCTAGCCTTTCCATGCCTTCCCATGTCTTTCCCTTCCTTGATTCTTTTTCCATGCCTTGCCTTGCCTTGCTTTCCTAGCCTTGCCTTACCATGCGTTGCCTTGCCTTATGTTGCCTTGCTTTGACTTTCCTTGCCAAGATTTGACTTGCCTCACCTTTACTTTTCTTTCTTTCCCTGTGTTACCATGCCTATCCTTTCCATGCCTATACTTGCCTTGCCTTTTCTTTCCTTTCCTTTCCATGCGTTCCCTTGCCTTGCCTTGTTGTACCTTACCTAGTCTAGTCTTCACTTGCCTTGCCTTCCCATGCCTTGCCTTGCCTTTCCTAGCCTTACCTTACCTTACCTTTCCATGCATTACAATGCCTTGACTTGTCAAGTGTTGCGTTGCATTGTCTTTCCTTTCCCTACCTTGCTTTGAGTTGCCTTGCCATGTCTAGCCTTGCCTTTCTTTTTCTCTCCTAGTCTTTCCTTGCCTTGTCTTGCCATGCCTTGCCCTAACTTGCCTTTGCTTGGATTGGCCTGGCTTGGATTTACTTTACTTGCCTTGCTTTTCCTTGTCTTTCCTTGCCTTGCCTTGCCTTCCCATGTCTTTCCTTTCCTTTCCTTGTCTTTCCATGCCTTTCCTTTCCTTGCCATGCCATGCCTTGCTTACCATGCCTTGCCTTCCCTTTCCTTTTCTTGCCTTGCCATGCCTTGCCTTTCCTTTCCTTTCCTTTCCTTGCCATGCCTTGCCTTGTCTTTCTTTTCTTTCCTTGGATTGGATTTCCATGCCTTGCCTTGCTTGCATTGCCCCGTCTTGGCTTGGCTTGGCTTGCCTGGACTTGCCATGTTATGTATTATCTTGCCATGAATAGACATGACTAGCCTTGCCTAGCCTTGTGTTTTCATGCAATGGCTTGCCATGCCTTGTGTTGTCTTGCTTGCATTGCCTTGGCTTGGCTTGCATGGCCTTGACATGTTATGTCTTGTCTTGCCATGAAAGCCCTTGCGTTGGCTTGCCTTGATTTCTTATCCTTGCCTTGCCTTGCCTTACCTTGCCTAGCCTAGCCTTTCCTTGCCTTCCCATGTCTTTCCGTTCCTTGATTCTCTTGCCATGCCTTTTCTTGCCTTGGTTTCCTAGCCTTGCGTTGCCATGCATTTCCCTGCCCTACGTTGCCTTGCTTTGAATTTCCATGCCAAGCTTTGACTTGTCTTAGCTCTACTTTTCTTGCTTTCCCTATGTTGCCATGCCTAGCCTTGCCTTGCCTTTGTCTACCTTGCCTTTCCATGTGTTGCCTTGCCTTGCCTTGCCTTACCTTACCTAGCCTAGTTTTCGCTTTCCTTGCCTTACCATGCCTTGGCTTACCTTGTCTTGCCATGCCTTGCCTTGTCTTGCTTTGCTTGCTTAGCCTTGCCTTACCTTACCTTTCCATGCGTTGCACTGCCATGCCTTGCCAAGATTTGCATTACCTTGCCTTGCCTTTCCCTTCCTTGATTTTAGCTTCCTTTCCATGTCTATCCTTGACTTTATTTTTCTCTCCTAGCCTTTCCTTGCCTTATCTTGCCAAGCCTTTCCTTTACTTTTCTTTGCTTGCCTTACTTGCCTATCCTTCCCTTTCCTTTCCCTACCTTGTCTTGGCTTGCCTTTCCTTTCCTTGGCTTCATTTGCCTTGTCTTTCCTTGCCTTCCCATGTCTTTCCTTTCCTTTCCTTTCCATGACATGCCTTGCTTACCTAGCCTTGCCTTGCCTATCTTTCCATGCCTTGCCATGCCTTGCCTTCCCCTTCCTTGCCTTGCCTTCCCTTTTCTTTCATATCCTTGGCATGCCTTGCCTTGTCTTTCTTGTCTTTCCATGCATTGGCTTGCAATGCCTTGTCTTGTCTTGGCTTGGCTTGCCTGGCCTTGCCATGATATGTCTTTTCTTTCCATGACTAGCCTTGCCTAGCCTTGTCTTGCCTTTTCTTACCTTGCCTTACCTTACTTATGCTAGTCTTCTCTTTCCTTGCCTTCCCATGCCTTTCTTTGCCTTGTCTTGACATACCTTACCTTGCTTGCCTAGCCTTGCCTTACCTTACCTTGCCATGCATTGCATTGCGTTCCCTTGCCAAGAATTACGTTGCATTACGTTGCCTTGCCTTTCCCTTCCTTTCTTTGAGTTGCCTTGCCATGTCTAGCCTCGCCTTTCTTTTTCTCTCCTAGCCTTGCCTTGCCTTGTATTTCCATGCCTTGACTTTGCTTGCCTATCCTTCCCTTCCCTTTCCCTACCTTGTCTTGGCTTGGCCTGGCTTGGCTTGCCTTTTCTTGCCTTTCTTTACCTTGTCTTGCCTTGCCTTTCCTTGCCTTTCCA
This sequence comes from Picea abies, assembly GCA_900067695.1. Lineage (NCBI taxonomy): Eukaryota > Viridiplantae > Streptophyta > Pinopsida > Pinales > Pinaceae > Picea > Picea abies. The sequence continues at coordinate 15,082 of CBVK0100154449.1, forward strand.
TAATTTTCCTTTTCTTGCCTTTGCTTGCCTTGCTTTCCTATCCTTCCCTTTCCTTTCCCTACCTTGTATTGGCTTGGATTGCTTTTCCTTGCCTTTCTTTGCCTTGTCTTGCCTTGCCTTTCCTTTCCTTCCCATGTCTTTCCTTGCCTTTCCTTGTCTTTCCATGCCTTGCCTTTCCTTGCCATGCCATGCCTTGCTTACCTAGCCTTGCCTTGCCAAGTCTTGCCATACCTTGCCTTCCCTTTCCTTGACTTGCCTTTCCATGCCTTGCCTTCCCTTTCGTTGCCTTGCCTTGCCTTGTATTTCCTGTCTTTCCATACCTTTCCTTGTATTGCTTGCATTTCCTTGTCTTGGCTTGGCTTGGCTTGTCTAGCCTTGCCATGTTATGTCTTGTCTTGCCTTTACTAGTCATGACTAGCCTTGCCTAGCCTTGTCTTTCCATGCCTTACCTTGTCTTGTTTGCATTGCCTTGGCTTGTCTTGGCTTGGCTTGCCTGGCCTTGACATGTTATGTCTTGTCTTCCCTTGGCTTGCCTTGCTTAATTGGCCTTGCCTTGTCTTTGTTTTCCTTGCCTTCCCTTACCTTGCCTAGCCTAGCGTTGCCTTGACTTCCCATGTCTTTCCCTTCCTTGATTCTCTTGCCATGCCTTGCCTTGTGTTGCCTTGCCTTTCCTTGCCTTGCCTTTCTTTCCTAGCCTTTCCTTGCCATGTGTTGCCTTGCCCTACATTGCCTTACATTTCCTTGCTTTGAATTTCCTTTCCAAGATTTGATTTTCCTCACCTTTGCTTTTCTTACTTGCCCTGTGTTTCCATGCCTAGCCTTGCCTTGCCTTTGCTTGGCTTTCCTTTCCATGCATTGCCTTGCCTTGCCTTTACTTACCTTACCTAGTCTAGTCTTCACTTTTCTTGCCTTCCCATGCCTTGCCTTGCCTTGTCTTTCCATGCCTTGCTTTAGCCTTGCCTTACCTTACCTTTCCATGCATTGCATTTCCTTTCCTGGCCAAGTGTTGTGTTGCGTTACCTTTCCTTTTCCTTCCTTGCTTTGATTTGCCTTTCCATGTCCAACCTTTCCTTTCTTTTGTTGTCCTAGCCTTGCCTTGCCTTGTCTTGTCATGCCTTATTCTGACTTGCCTTTTCTTTCCTTGCTTTCCTATCTTTCCCTTGCCTTTCCCTACCTTGTCTTGGCTTGCCCTGGCTTGGATTTCATTTCCTTGACTTTATTTTCCTTGTATTTCCTTGACTTGCATTGACTTCCCATGTATTTCCTTTCTTTTCCTTGTCTTTCCATGCCTTTCCATGCCATGCCTTGCCTACCTAGCCTTGCCTTGCATAGTGCTACCATGCCTTTCCTTCCTTTTCCTTTCCTTTCCTTGCCATACCTTGCCTTCCCGTTCCTTGCCTTTCCTTGCCTTGTATTTCTTGTCTTTCCATGCATTGGCTTGTCATGCCTTGCCTTGTCTTGCTTGCATTGCCTTGTCTTGGCTTGGCTTGGCTTTCTTGGCCTTTCCATGCTATGTCGTGTCTTGCAAAGACTAGCCTTTCCTTTCCTTTTCTTGCCTTGCCTTACCTTACCTAGCCTAGTCTTCACTTTCCTTGACTTCCCATGCCTTTCCTTTCCTTGTCTTGCCATGCCTTGCCTTGCTTTCCTAGCCTTACCTTACTTTACCCTGCCATGTGTTGCGTTTCCCTTCCTTGCCAAGCATTTCGTTGCATTGCCTTGCCTTTCCCTTCCTTTATTTGAGTTCTCTTTCGATGTCTAGCCTTACCTTTCTTTTTCTCTCCTAGCCTTGCCTTAGCTTGTCTTGCCATGCCTTGCCTTGACTTTCCTTTTCTTGCCTATCCTTCCCTTGCATTTCCATACCTTGTCTTGGCTTGGATCTCCTTTCCTTTCCCTTCTTTTCCTTGTCTTTCCTTTCCATCCCATGTCTTTCCTTGCCTTTCCTTTTCTTTCCATGCCTTGCCTAGTCTTCATTTGCCTTGCCTTCCCATGCCTTGCCTTGCCTTGTCTTTCCATGCCTTGCCTTGCTTGCCTACCCTTTCCTTAACTTACCTTGCCATACCTTGCCTTGCCAAGCATTGCATTGCATTCCCTTGCCTTTCCCTTCCTTGCTTTGATTTTCCTTGCCATTTTTAGCCTTGCCTTTCTTTTGCTCTCCTAGCCTTGCCTTGCCTTGTCTTGTCATCCCTTGCATTGACTTGCCTTTGCTTGCCTTGCTTGCCTATCCTTCCCTTTTATTTCCCTACCTATTCTTGGCTTGCCTTGTCTTCCCATGTCTTTATCTGCCTTTCCTTGTCTTTCCATGCCTTGCCTTTCCTTGCCATGCCATGCCTTGCTTACCTAGCCTTACCTTGCCTAGTCTTTCTATGCCTTGCCTTCCTTTTCCTTGTCTAGCCTTTCCATGCCTTACCTTGCCATGCCTACCCTTCCCTTTCCTTGCCTTTCCTTCCCTTTCCTTGCCTTGCCTTGCCATTCCTTGCCTTGTCTTTCTTGTCTTTCCATGCATTCCCTTGCTGTGCCTTTCCTTGTCTCGATTTCATTGCCTTGGCTTGGCTTGGCTTGGCTTGCTTGGCTTTGCCATGTTATGTCTTGTCTTTCCATGACTAGCCATGACTAGCCTTTCCTAGCCTTGTCTTTCCATGACTAGCCTTTCCTAGCCTTGCCTTGCCTTACCTTACCTAGCCTAGTCTTCACTTGCCTTACCTTCCCATGCCTTTCCTTGCCTTGTATGGCCATGCCTTGCCTTGCCTTGCCTACCTAGCCTTGCCTTACCTTACCTTTCCATGCATTGCATTTACTTACCTTGCCAAGATTTGCATTGCATTTCCTTCCATTTACCTTCCTTGCTTTGAGTTTCCTTTCCATTTGTAGCCTTGCCTTTCTTTTTCTCTCCTAGCCTTTCCTTGACTTGTCTTTCCATGTCTTGGCTTGACTTGTCTTTGCTTGCGTTGCTTTCCTATCCTTCCATTGCCTCTCCCTACTTTGTCTTGTCTTGGCCTGGGTTGGCTTGCCTTTCCTTGCCTTGCTTTGCCTTGTCTTGCCTTGCCTTCCCATGCCTTCCCATGCCTTCCCATGTCTTTCCTTTCCTTTCCTTGTCTTTCCATGCCATGCCTTACTTACCTAGCCTCGCCTTGCCTAGTCTTTCTATGCCTTGCCTTCCCTTTCCTTGCCTTGCCTTGCCATGCCTTGCATTCCCTTTCCTTACACTTCCTTGCCATGCCTTGGCTTTTCTTTCTTGTCTTTCCATGCATTGGCTTGCCATGCCTTGCCTTGTCTTACTTACATTGCCTTGTCTTGGCTTGGCTTGGCTTGCCTGGCCTTGCCATGTTATGTCTAGTCTTGCCACGACTAGCCATGACTAGCCTTTCCTAGCCTTGTCTTTCCATGCCTTTCCTTGTCTTGATTACATTGCCTTGGCTTGCATGGCCTTGCCACGTTATGTCTTATCTTGCCATGACTTCCCTTGCCTTGCCTTTTATTGCCTTGGCTTGCCTTGCTTTCTTAGCCTTGCCTTGTCTTTGTTTTCCTTGCCTTTCCTTACCTTGCCTAGACTTGCCTTTCCTTCTCATGTATTTTCCTTCCTTGATTCTCTTCCATGCCTTTCCTTTCCTTGCCTTGCCTTGCTTTCCTAGCCTTTCCTTACCATGCATTGCCTTGCCCTACATTGTCTTGCATTGCCTTGCTTTGAATTTCCTTGCTAAGATTTGACTTTCCTTGCATTTACTTTTCTTGTTTGCTTTGTGTTAGTGTCAGAAGTCACTCCTCGATTGCAGTAGGAGAAGAGCCCAACACCCATCAGTTTAAATGTCATGATTTGTTTGTAAAAGGGGATCGAATGGAAGTAAACTCAGAACAATATCGTTTTAACTCAGAAAACTAGGTTGGAACAACTAAGACAGGTGAGGTCTTGATCTAATTTAAGCCAGTAATTTTTCATAGTGGTGAGTAAGTGGAGGGAAAAACAAAGGAAATAAAGTCTTCTCTGGACATCCGGTCTTCTAGCAGCCTTTAAAAAGGGGAAAAGTCTCAAATATGAGATCCTCTTAGATCTGAGAAACTTCAAGAAAATTAAGATGCTGCAAAACTAATATAATCAAACATACATTATATAGTCATTACAACACCCGATTGGATCATCCATGCTCGGACTCTTAAGATTCAGAGGAAAAAGGGGAGGAAGATGCCGACTTCCATTAAACAAGAAGTCTCAAATATCAATCTATAACCAGGGAACCAAAGGCCTCGTTAAAGATTTACAATTGGGAGCTTATCTCTACCATCCATCCTCACAAAAATACAAAAACTGAGTATATATACTCAGAGCAATTCATCACCTTGGAAACAGGAGGGGAGCTGTGACATTAAAGTCTAAATTAGAGTGTGTAGGCTCCTTTGGTCAGACGAGGACATCAAATCGGCATGGCTTCTTTAGGAAAGCATGCACATAGGATGATTTTGGGCAGACTGCCTGCCAAAACCTCCATGCTTTACATTTAAGGAGTGAGGCGAGGTTTCAATCACCTCCTCCTACCTTTATTTACCTCTAGCAGGGATCAGGATCGAGGCCAAGTTGAATTGGCACCTGGAGAACATCATGATGCCTCCTGCAGCTAAACCCAGTGCTTTGGCCCTTTGCACAACTCTTTCTATCACCCCAAGTGACCACGGGTCGTGACCCAGCGCTTATATTCAAAGGTGCTTTTACATTTCATGTTTCGGCGATTCCAGATGCAATGGAGGAGTGACCCCCTGTCTTTCAAAGTCCCGGTAGCTGAAATGCCGAAATGACTAATCCAAAATCAATGGTCAGATTTGATTTAATATGGAAGGTCACGATGAACCTTAATGTATTTCAAGGATTCTCCCACTGGGAGATCTTGTTCCTTTTCTCTCAACCCTTGTATTTCAAAGTCTCGGTAGCTGAAATGGTGACCAGACTTAATCAGGTACCATGTGTCCCGACTGGATCGGAGGACCATGATCATTTCGGTGTTTCAGGACCCACCTTGCCACATGATAAACTTTGACGCCCTTTCCCCAGGCCTGTTTCCTTTGTGACCAGGCACCAAGATTGTGGGCCCAACTCCTGGGGGATTTTTTTTTTTGCATTTCGACGATTCCAGATGCAGTGGAGGAGCGACGCCCTGTATTTCAAAGTCCCTGTAGCCAAAATGCCGAAACGGCTAATCCAAAATCAATGGCAGGATTTGATTTAATATGGACGGTCATGATGAACCTTAATGTATTTCAGGGATTCTCCCACTGGGAGTTCTCGTTCCTTTTCTCTCGACCCTTGTATTTCAAATTCCTGGTAGCCGAAATGGCTAATTAGGTGCTGGATCAGATGACCACGATCATTTCGATGTTTCAGGACCCACCTTGCCACACGATAAATGCTGGCGCCCTTTCCCCAGGCCTATTACCTTTGTGATCGGGAACCAAGACTGTGGGCCCAACTCCTGGGGGCTTTTACATTTTGCATTTCAACGATTCTAGATGCAATGGAGGAGTGACCCCCTATATTTCAAAGTCCCGGTAGCCGAAATGATGAAACGACTAATATGCAATCAATGGCCAGATTTGATTTAATATGGATGGTCATGATGAACCTTAATGTATTTCAGGGATTCTCCCACCGGGATTTCTCGTTCCTTTTCTCTCGACCCTTGTATTTCGAAGTCCCTGTAGCCGAAAGGCCGAAACGACTAATCAGGCGTTGGATCGGATGACTATGATCATTTCATGACTTTGTCCCTAAGGGATGAGTCCATGTGCTAAACCTTGTGTGAATCCATGGCTTTGGCTTACTCGATGACCATTGATCTGCTCCATCGATGGATCTTTGCCACTAAAAAGAAAAAATGCTCGCCTTCTTGATTTTTAACCTGAAAATAGAAATTTTATGCATGCTGCGCTTGGGCACTCATGAATGCGACCTTGGATAAATTCTTTTGATGGGTCTTAAGCCCTATTTCATCTATTTCTCACCAAGACCCGAATCCAGAGAGAAGCTTCCCCCTTACAAGAATATTTGCTAACACTCTATGTTTCCATGCCTAGCCTTGCCTTACCTTTGCTTGCCTTGCCTTTACATGCGTTGCCTTGCCTTGAATTTCCTTACTTTACATAGCCTAGTACTCGCTTGCCTTGCCTTCCCATGCCTTGCCTTGCATTGTCTTGCCTTGCCTTCCGCTGCTTTACCTTAATTTCCTAACCTTGCCTTACCTTACCTTGCAATGGATTGCGTTGCCTTACCTTGCCAAGCATTGTGTTGCGTTTCCTTGCCTTTCCGTTTTTTTCTTTGAGTTGCCTTGCCATGTCTAGCCTTGCCTTTCTTTTGCTCTCCTAGCCTTGCCTTGCCTTGTCTTGCCATGACTTGCCTTGACTTTCCTTTGCTTTTCTTGCTTGCCTATCCTTCCTTTGCCTTTCCCTACCTTGTCTTGCCTTGGCCTGGCTTGGATTTCCTTTCCTTGCCTTGCCTTCCCATGTATTTCCTTGCCTTTCCTTGTCTTTCCATGCCTTGCCTTTCTTTTCCATGCCATGCCTTGCTTACCTAGCCTTGCCTTGCCTAGTCTTTCCATGCCTTTCCTTCCATTTCCTTGCCTTGCCTTTCCTTGCCTTTCCATGCCTTGCATTGGCTTACCATGCCTTGCCTTGTCTTTCTTGTCTTTCCATGCATTGGCTTGGCATGCCTTGCCTTATCTTGTTTTCATTGTCTTGGCATTTTCTTGCTTGTTCTTTCCATGTTATGTCTTGTCTTGCCATGACTGCCCTTGCCTTTCCTTTTATTGCCTTGCTTGCTTAGCCTTGCCTTGAATTTGTTTTCCTTGCCTTTGCTTCCCATGTCTTTCCCTTCCTTGATTCTCTTTCCATGCTTTTATTTGCCTTGCCTTGCCTTGCCATGCGTTGCCTTGCCTACGTTTCCTTGCATTACCTTGCTTTGACTTTTCTTGCCAAGCTTTGACTTGCATTTTCTTTACTTTTATTTCTCTCCCTGTGTTGCCATGCCTAGACTTACCTTGCCTTTGCTTGCTTTGTCTTTCCATGTGTTGCCTTTCCTTGCCTTTGCTTCCTTTCCTTTCCATGCGTTACCTTGCCTTGCCTTACATATCCTAGTCTTTGCTTGCCGTGCCTTCCCATGCCTTGCCTTTCCTTGTCTTTCCATGCCTTCCCTTCCTTTGCCTTTCTTTCCTAGCCTTGCCATGTGTTGCATTTCCTTTCCTTGCCAAGCGTTGTGTTGCATTTCCTTGCCTTTCCCTTCCTTGCTTTGAGTTTCCTTGCCTTGTCTAGTGATGCCTTTCTTTTGCTCTCCTAGCCTTGCCTTGCCTTGTCTTGCCATACCTTGCCTTGATTTCCTTTGATTTTGTTGCTTGCCTATCCTTCCCTTGCCTTTCAATACCTTGTATTGCCTTGGCCTGGATTGGATTTCCTTTCCTTGCCTCACTTTTCCTTGTCTTTCCTTGCCTTGCCTTGCCTTCCCATGTCTTTCCTTTCCTTTTATTGTCTTTCCATGCCTTGCCTTTCCTTTCCATGCCATGCCTTGCTTACCTAGCCTTACTTTGCCTAGTATTTCCATGTCTTGGCTTCTGTTTCCTTGCATTTCCTTGCCATGCTTTGACTTTCCTTTCCTTGCCATGCCTTGCCTTGTCTTTCTTGTCTTTCCATGCATTGGCTTGCCATGCCTTGCCTTGTCTTGCTTACATTGCCTTGGCTTGGCTTGGCTTGGCTTTCTTGGCCTTGCCATGTTATCTCTTGTCTTGCCATGACTAGCCTTACCTAGCCTTGCCTTGCCTTACCTTACCCAGCCTAGTCTTTTCTTCCCTTGCCTTCCCATGCCTTGCTTTGCCTCGTCTTTCCATGCCTTACCTTGCCTTGCCTAGCCTTACCTTACCTTACCTTTCCATGCATTGCATTGCCTTGGCTTGCCAAGCGTTTCATTGCCTTGCCTTGCCTTTCCCTTCCTTTCTTTGAGTTTCCTTGGCATGTCTAGCCTTTCCTTTCTTTTGCTATCCTAGCCTTGCCTTGCCTTGTCTTTCCACGTCTTGCCTTGAATTGCCTTTTCTTGCCTTCTTGCCTATCCTTGCCTTGCCTTTCCCTACCTTGTCTTGGCTTGGCCTGGCATGGCTTGCCTTTCCCTACCTTTCTTTTCCTCGTCTTTCCTTTCCTTGCCTTGCCTTCCCATGTATTTCCTTGCCTTTCCTTGTCTTTCGATGCCTTATCTTTCCTTACCTTGCTTACCTATTCTTGCCTTGCCTAGTCTTTCCATGCGTTTCCTTTCCATGCCTTGCCTTCGATTTCCTTGCCTTTCCTTGCCATTCCTCACCTTTTCTTTCTTGTATTTCAATTCATTGGCTTTCCATACCTTGCCTTGTCTTTCTTGCATTGCCTTGTCTTGGTTTGGCTTGGATTGCATGGCCTTCTCATGTTATGTATTGTCTTTCCATGACTAGCTAGGACTGGCCTTGCCTAGCCTTGGCTTGCCATGCCTTGCCTTTTCTTGCTAGCATTGGCTTGGCTTGGCTTTCCTGGCCTTACCATGTTATGTGTTGTCTTTCCATGGCTACCCTTGCCTTGCCTTTTCTTGACCTGACTTGGCCTTCTTTCTTAACCTTGCCTTGTCTTTGTTTTCCTTGCCTTGCCTTACTTTTCCTAGCCTAGCCTTGCCTTGCCTTCCCATGTCTTTCCCTTCCTTGATTCTCTTGCCATGCCTTTCCTTACCTTGCCTTGCCTTTCTTTCCTATCCTTGCCTTTCCATGCGTTTCCTTGCTCTACATTGCCTTGCATTGCCTTGTTTTGACTTTCCTTGCCAAGATTTGACTTTCCTTTCCTTTTCTTTTCTTGCTTGCCCTGTGTTTCCATGCCCAACCTTGCCTTGCCTTTCCATGTGTTTCCTTGCCATATATTACCTAGCCCAGTCTTCGCTTTCCTTGCCTTCCCATGCCTTGCCTTGCCTTGTCTTGCCATGCCTTGCCTTGCTTGCCTAGCCTAGCCTTGCCTTACCTTACTTTGACATGTGTTGCATTGCCTTGCCTTGTGAAGCATTGCGTTGTATTCCCTTGCCTTTCCATTCCTTGCTTTGTGTTTCCTTGCCATGTCTAGCCTTGCCTTTCTTTTTCTCTCCTAGCCTTGCGTTTTCATGCCTTCATTGAATTTCCTTTGCTTTCCTTGCTTGCCTATCCTTCCATTGCCTTTCCTTACCTTGAATTGGCATCACCTGGCTTGGCTTGCCTTTCCTTGTATTTCTTTGACTTTCCTTGCCTTGCCTTCCCATGTCTTTCCTTGCCTTTACTTGTCTTTCCATGCCTTGCCTTTCCTTTCCATGCCATGCCTTGCTTACCTAGCCTTGCCTTGCCTGGTCTTGCCATGCCTTTCCTTCCCTTTCCTTGCCTTGCCTTGCCATGCCTTGCCTTCCCTTTCTTTGTCTTTCCTTGCCATGCCTTGCCTTCTCTTTCTTGTCTTTCCATGCATTGGCTTCCAATGCCTTGCCTTGTCTTGCTTGCATTACCTTCTCTTGGCTTGGCTTGGCTTGCCTAGCCTTTCCATATTATGTCTTGTGTTTCCATGACTAGCCTTGCCTAGCCTTGCCTTGCATTTTATTTCCTTGCCTTACCTTAGCTATCCTAATCTTTGTTTGCCTTCCCATTCCTTGCCTTTCCTTGTCTTTCCATGCCTTGCCTTGAATTGCCTTGCTTGCCTAGCCTTGCCTTACCTTACCTTGCCATGTGTTGCATTGCCTTGCCTTGCAAGGCATTGCATTTCCTTCCCTTACCTTTCCCTTCCTTTCTTTGAGTTTCCTTGCCATGTCTAGCCTTGCCTTTCTTTTTCTCTCCTAGCCTTTCCTTGCCTTGTCTTGCCATGCCTTGCCTTGACTTGCCTTTGCTTGCCTATCCTTTCCATGCCTTTCCATACCTTGTCTTGGCTTGGCCTGGCTGAGATTTCCTTTCCTTGCCTTGCTTTTCCTTGTCTTGCCTTGCCTTTCCTTCCCTTCCCATGTCTTTCCTTGCCTTTCCTTGTCTTTGCATGCCTTCCCTTTCCTTGCCATGCCATGCCTTGCTTAGCTAGCCTTGCCTTGCCTAGTCTTGCCATACCTTGCCTTCCCTTTCCTTGCCTTGCCTTGCTATGCCTTGCCTTCCCTTTCCATGCCTTGCCTTCCCTTTCCATGCCTTGCCTTCCCTTTCCTTGCCTTGAATTGCCAGTCCTTACTTTGTCTTTCTTGTCTCTCCATGCATTGGCTTGCCATGAATTTCCTTGTCTTGCTTGCATTACCTTGACTTGGCTTGGCTTAGGTTGCCTGGATGACACACACCTACTGTGGCATAATAATTTTTTTTCCTTTTCTCGAGGGACAGAATCCTCAAAATCCTATGGGGCTTAGCACAGGCTGCAGATGCCACCTCTGCCTCGATAGAGTCTCTGTGTGACCTCCTAGTCTTAAGGATCGTTCAGTTTCTTTTATGAGCCGAAGCGGCTTCTTTTGATTCCCAGCTGGAATCTCCTTCCAATTGATCTATAGGTCCTTTCGGAAGCTCCCCTGTGCGAACAACACTAGGCGTGAGCTCCACCCTCTCCGAGCGACCACAATGCTATGACCAAGGCCTATTCCAAAGGTGCTTATCGCAACTCGCAATCTCGCGAGTTCGTGAGTTGAAACTCCTGACTCTTCCTTCCCAAATTCATGATACTTTAAATCACGAAATGGGTATATCTCCCTTTTGTTAGCGCCCTCTGTGCCTGACCAATGACTAGGCTAAGTGCTAGCTCCCGTCGCAACTTCGTGACTTCACAAGTCGAAGCGTTGAGCTCTCATGTTCTTGTCCTACGAATCCTCGAGATGTAAGAAGTCAATGGAGTGTTGACACCTTCCCCCCTGTGGCGCGTGTCCGCTTGTCAATCATGTGGGCCCCACCTTATGGTTCTACCACTTGTCCACACTCATGCCTCAGCTCTCGGTAGTTAGCGAATTCTGCAGTCAAGATAAGGTCCTTTCAACCTCCGAACCTCCGAATGCGCGATACGCGTGATGAGGCTCTGATCCAATGGTCCTCCCTTGACCTAGATCCAATGACTATCCTTGCTCCTCGCAATTTCACGACTTGCAACCCCCAGTGACACAGATCCTTTGTCAATTTGAATACTCGGTATCCAAAATACCAATGGACTCTCGATCTCTGCAACGTGTCCTCCACAGATGGACGGTCTAGATTGTTTCGGGACATAAGTCAATGGAGTGTTGACTCTTTTCCCCCTACAGTGTGTGTATGCTTGTCAATCACATGGGCCCCATATTGTGGTTTTTCCATGTGTCCACACTCTTGCCTCAGCTCTCGACACTTCATGACTTCTGCAGTCGAGACGAGGTCCTTTCAACCTCTAAACCTCTGAATGTGCGATACACGCGATGAGGCTCTGATCCAATAGTCCTCCCTTGACCTGGATCCAACGACTATCCTTGCTCCTCGCGATTTCATGACTTGTGACCCCCAGTGACACAGATCCTATGTCATTTCAAATCCCCGGTATCTGAAATACCGATATCAACTCCTTTGTTGGGACTTTCGACTCTGTTCATGAGGGCTTAACCCTCATGCATCTCCTGACAGATCTAATGGCTGTCGGGTTTTTTCTAACTAAGATTTGACGGTTCAAGTTTGTACTATGCTGTGCACTATCCTGCTTCTCTCTAGACGTGGAAAAACCAATGGTCCAGATACTCCCATGGACCTTGGGGATCTACGGTCCCGATTTCTTCGCTACTCATGAAGATAAAGGAAAAAGGGTTAAGGCATTTAATGCCCTCGTTCATTCCTCCAATCTAATGGTCGTGAATGACCGCAGGTCTTCCGACAGGATCTCATTCATCGATCGATACTTATCCCTACACTGCCATTTCAGGATTTCAAGAGGATCATTCTTCCTCGTACAGGGTTACTAAGACTTGCGCCTTCAAATCCTTTTCCAGTTTCTTGGTGAGCTTTCCAAAAAGGGTGTCTCTATGGGAAGATCTATCCAAGGTATTACCTGAGATGGATAAGGGTATAGATTTCCCGAGAACAGACTTGAAGTCTGAATTAACTCAATATGCATATATATATAAATATATATATATATATACAAATCTATCTATAAACATAAGCCATATGTGGTCCTTCCAATAAAAGCATGCAACCACCATTTCTGATCAACACCACACAGACAGTCTTATACTCAAACCATTCATAAACTACACATACTATGAGCATACATGTCAGCATATAAGTTTCAAGATGCAAGATGATCATAAATGCCAGGATATACATTTCAAGATGCAAGATGTAAAACACTTATCAGAAATAACACCAGATGTGATTGCAATTGCTGAGAGGGGTGCTCGTTTCCACCCAACCGTAGGCTCAACAACTCCCAATGGATTTACCACTAGCCACCCTCGAGCTGAGACCATAATGTTGTGAGACTGCGTCTCTATTTTCCAGTGACCGAGAATGAAGGTTACTCTCCTTCTTCTCTTCTATCACTCACTCTGTATTTTTCTAGAGTTCTCCTCTTCCCCTCGCATCTCCCCTTGATCGCCCACTCTTCCTACCTTTTCTCCTTTTCGCGAGGTTGCATGTGGCACGATTTTCCTCATGGTGGTCAGGTCTGAGGACTCCATGGATGGGCGGTTCACCCCCATCCCTCATTACTCATGAGGAGCCCTTTACCTACCAACCTGGCGAGTAATTTAATTTGGGGCCAGTGAGCCTCTCTTGGTTCTCTGGGCTAGTGAAGTCCAAATACGATATTGGTTTCAGTGGAAGTTAACGCCACCATTCCAGGTGCCTCCCACCACCATTCTTCAGCCATAGTGGTCTCTTTTTCAGCACACCCCCCTCTCAACAGTCCTGCATTATATATATATATATATATATATATATATATATATATATATATATATA
>CBVK0100154450.1:0-28009 GCA_900067695.1 Picea abies
TGTACTGTTGTGATCTGAACGGTGCAAGAGCATTGGAGCGAAGCTTGGAACAACAGAGATATAAGGAAATCGTTCATAAGGTATGTCCATTATCCTTAATTCTTAGTTCATTCAATAGGCTAGGTCTAGGGAAAGTGTATTATTCTGTCCTGTTTTGTTCTAGATCCAGGTGGATCTAGGGAGATTGGTTTGTGTCCGCACTCACGGATTTATCCTAAAACACTTGGCAACAGAACCATTTGTTGGCACAGGGGTAGGCCCAGGGTTCAATGCTACAACGCACCAACAAAACCCTAACTACTGACCCTTTCGACAACCCCTTCGAAGCAGATGAAGTCTCACCCAAGGTAGAGGCAAGGGTGGTTGCAAGACTCAAATGTCTGCAACCTCAGCTGGGACATCAATATGTGATTGTAACACCTTAACACTTAGCAGTTATAGTTCATTAATATTCAGCCTTAGTTTACAGCGCAACTAAACCCTAATAACATATCAGCACAGTATTCACACAGATCCAATAGATTCAAGCACTAAGCATACCAACATAGATCTGTTCTAGTATTCATTCATATTATTCAGCACTAAGCTATCACAATAGATTCTTCTAAGCATATATCAGTGCACTAAGCATTTAATCACATAGACAAGAGAACAACCATAAATCACACAACAACAATAATGCAGGATATACGTGGTTCACCCCCACCCTGGGGCTACGTCCACCAACTCTTCTTCTTTATTTCTTTATGTCAATCTTCTACATGCACGGAGCCAAGATATCTTACTTCGCAGAGGACAGGAGAAGTGCGCACAATCCACTAGATCCTCCTTCCCTGAGTTACAACACAAAGCATCTTCTCAGTCTTTTACAATCACTTGCACTTAGCCTTGCAAATCTCACACAGTATGCACAAAGCATTTTCAATCATCGCTTGCACTTAGCATAGTACCAAAAACCTCTTCTCTGACTCCTTCTTACATCGCCTAGACTTCTATTTATACATTACAAAAAGGGCCTAAACATGGGTAAACCCATGGGTCAACATCCCCATACCCGTTACATAAGCCCGAAACCCAAAAATCCCTAAAAAGGGGTCGAGATCCCATAATCTCCTCTTCGACTTGCGCTCCACCTTCGACAGCCTGTCAAAGTCCCAAAAATAGGTCAAACATGACCAAGTTGGTCAAGGGCCAACACCAACGGGGTCCGAGCCATCAAATATATTCAACTCCACTTTAGGAAGACACAAATCATGAGCAAGGGAGTTAGAATGAAAAGCCATGGAACAGAGTGATTCAACTACCTTTTAGTGTAAAGGTTGTTCCGTGGAGTTAGGTCATTTGAATTGATTAGGAAATGTTGAAAGGAAAGTCAGTTAGGCAGTGAGTTGGTCAAGTCCAGCTAACTAGAAATTAAGGGTAGCAATGTTGGAATTAAAGTCAAACTTTGATCGGTCTGAGTTTGAGTTACTTTGCATTGGTCCTAGAAGTTGCTAAAGGACTCTTCAAGGGAACCCAAGTGGTTTCCAAAGTCTTGGTTGTGGGTTTCCATCTAGGGAGGGTACACAAAGAGTGGGAGGTGAGCAGTGGAAATGGGTGAGTGGGTCCACATTGAAAGGCTTATTGGAGAGTTGTACAAAGTTGATCAATGTAGTTTTCTATATTAGGGAGATAGGCAAGCAGTAATAAGATGGGTGGGGCCACAAAAAAAACTTATGAAAGAGGAGTACCGCTTTGATCAACGTGAATCTAGGAATCTAGCAAGATAGGTCCCAAATAAAGGTGTCAGATAAGGCGAGTTGGGTCCACACAAAAAAATTCTTATGAAAGAGGGGTACTACTATGATCAACGCTAAGAGAGGAATTTGTTGAGATATGTCCCAAATAAGGGTTATGGTGGGACCACTTATACTTATTTTTTTTTTATTCCTTAGAATTTATACTCCTCACTGAATAACACCACGCTAACATAATGCCCAAATTATGAATAGTGAAGATTGTGTAGAAATTTCATAGCCTTGGTGTAGGAAGTAGGGCTTCCTGGATGTGAAAAATTTGAACATTGTTTTTGTTCTAGCAGCAAGGGGTAGGTTTTTGAAGGTTTCTAAGGACAAGGAAGTGCCTTATGCGATATCTCTTTAATATACTTATGGGTTCCAACAGTAGTACTCGACCCAATATCCCAGGGCTCTATAACTAAGGAGGGTTAACCATACTACTACCTGATTGCCCAGGTATGTGAGAGTATTATTCAAGAGTGTTGTTCTCAGTGCCTCTATAACAGTTATGTAGTCGAATGGTTGACTTATGGCTGGTTTTAGGATACCTACAAGACTCCCAATATACCCAAGGGTACTGTTGAGGGGTCCTAAATCCCTTTAACTCAACAGTAGGAACCAAACCAACCACCGAGGCCCAATTAGACTCTGCAGTGTTTGATAGTGGAATGGTTCTCCACATCTGTCGATCCAGCCAAATAATTGATGGGATTTACGTAGTGATTGACAAGATATCTTCTTATGAAAATTCCTCCTTTAGTTTAAACGTTCTCTTTTGTATTTTCTTCTATTAGGTGGGCCTGCTAAAAGATGTGCGCTGGTATAAACCAACTGGGCAAAAGGGGAAATATTAACCACTGAAGAAGGTTGAGCTTGGGATAACCCTCGTGCTCCAGCATGCAGACAAAGATTTTCATACCTATGACAAGCCTAGTACTAATACATCAACTTGTTGGTATTTTAATTATTGACTGAGATACAATTATCGAAAGAAAACATACATGTAATAAAATGATGGTAAGAAAAATAGTTTTCTTATCTCTAACCATTAATCACACATTAATAGAACAATTCACTTTCCATCATTAGAGACAAGAACAATAAAAATATTGAATCAACTAACTTATCAATAGATTCATAAACTCTTACTCATTACAACATCCATTCATGAGATAAAGTCAGAAGTAATTCCTCCTTATGATCCAATCACACATGCCTTTGATGTAAAACAAAAATTTTCTCTGGTCCTAAACAAGAATTCTCAATTAAGGTAGTTCTGAAATAGTTCTTTACAATTCCAAAAATGAGGGTCTTGCCAAAAACCATCGGCCCTTTCTAAAAGGTCGATCCTCTTATTTATAACAAATAATTAACTAAAAATAACTATCAAAAGTGCAAACTAAGTAAAACAAAACATCGCCTACATGGCGCTCCCATCTCTTTGTCTTCTAAGAGTCATCGAATGGTTTCATTGAAGTGGATGACTCTTCTCATATTCTGACCATTTGACAAAGAGTTCCTCGCATGTGTTGACATACGATAATTTGTGTTGGTCCATCGGGGCCGAAAAGATCTCCTTTACTTGTACTGCCTGTGCCCGATACTTGACTATTCTAACCCTTAACTATTGTAATATTGTTCGAGCCTTGATTGGGTGCTCCATGAAATGTTGTACTTGTCCTGACACCATGTTCGCCACCTTTGCTATCTCTGCAGTCCATGCTGAGTCTTGTTCTGCATGTTGTTTGACTATGTCATGCAAGTCGACAAAGTCCTCGGGTGAGCCAAACCCTAGGAGACCGATTTCTTTCATCTCCCGATTAATCTTGACCCAAATTCTTTCATAATCGGTCCATTTCTCTTGAATCTCCCACTCAGGTTCTTGGGCCATTTTCACCCAGTATTCAAACACTTTCCTTATCCGATATATGTTGTTGTCCCTCAACACCCGGATGCCGTGCTCTTCAGTGTCTCGGCCCTTTTGAACCGCGCTGATGTAATCAATTCTTTCCATTGCTTGGTGGGCCTTCTCATACCATCTTTCCACATCTTTACAGGTTGCTAGTGCCATAAGAGTTTCTTCTTGGAAGTTGACTATCCCTGCAATGAAAATGTATCGTTCATTTGTTAATCTGTTGTAGGTATCTTGGAATTCGTTTCTCAAAAATACCGTGGCCTGTGTGGAGTCCTGATAATATTTTGCTAAATGGCGCAGATGCTCCAAATTCTTTAGTGCAATGACCAACTTCTCTTCATCTTTCCTTTTTCTATCCAGGGTGGCATCTGTGATTGCCATCCCTACGCCGATAAGCTCAGACGTCTTGGCATGCTCTGTGCTGATCAATTTCTCCTCTGTGGTGATGAGGATCAAATTGTCCAAAGTAAGCCTCCTTTCCTTGGTGGTTCTCTTCATGATGGATTTCCTCTTTCGGTCATAGGCAATTGCTTGTATATCGACGACCTCATCCACAGGTTCGAGGAGTTGTTGTTCTCCCCAAGTAAGAGTGTTTCCTAGGCTCTCGACGATGTATATCTGTTCAAGATCGAGTTCCTGAACCTCTTCTGTATGTCCTGATGGCTCGACCTTTGGTTGTTTCTCATCAAGTGGTAAGGTACTGGCCAAAACCGAGGAATCAGGGGAAGGTTTGGTACTTACTTGGTAATCGGTTGTTGAGATGTCGATTTCCTATTGTGGAATTTCTTCTCCTTGTTCGCCCGATCCTAGCTCATCCCTCGAGCTGTCCATTGGGGTTCCCAGTATGTCGAGTGGCTCAGTGTCCAAGGCACTTTCTACCTCATGGTCATTCTGCAGACGACTCTAACTTGGAGCATCAGGACCCGGGGTGGATGCTTTCTCAGGTTCTTTCTCCTATGTAATTTGTATCGGAGTGACCAGGGACACCTCCGAACCTTCCTCATCATCGTAGATGGTAATTAAATCAAACAAGGGATTTGGTACACTTGTCCTTCCCGATGTCCTCGCTATCTCAGACCGAGCCAAAACTTCCCCTGGTGATCCAACCTGTGGTGATGGAGCTTTGGGGTTTTCTGACCTGATGGTTTCTTTAATCTGTATCGGCTCTGGGCCACTTGGTTCTCCTCAACTTTCGACTGGGTCATCGGCTAAGATCCTTGTCATTTCTATCAGGTCTGGGTATTTTGCAACTAATCGATGATCCTCTGCGCCCCTTGTATCAAGAGTAATCCCCTTCTCTATGCCTCTGTTGTCTCTGCCACTCTGAATTATTCCATGGCCCCGAGGGCTTCTTGAGATGACTGGTCTATCATTTCCACCTGCTCATCCATGTTCATGGCCTTGACCTGGTCATGTTTGGGTTGGCCATCCTTTGCACCACCTCGTCCCATTTCTGGGTGATCTCTTTGAAAATATTGTTGTCAAACTTATCATGAGCATACGACCAACAGGATGGTACTTGCGAAGCATGTTGGAGTACCAGGCCTTTAGGATCGTGCTTGTGGAATCGGCTTGTCGGGAACCTAAATTCAAGTTTTCCCAGCCCTTCTAGTTTGGATTGAGCAATATCTTTCACCAGATAAAACCCTATATGAAAACTGTAGGGTATGAAGGCTCATTTATTGTCTTTGACCAATGTGGCATTATAGCCCTGCAGGATGGTCTGATAACAGATTTCTCCCATAATGAGTCGGTCTCAGACATGAGAGGGTAGGAGATGTGGTGCTCCGGTGGCCCCAAACAATCTGATGTAGGTTGAGTGTTCGTCTAAATACCAATGGCCTACCATTGCTCTCATTTTCTTGGCTGTCTCAAATAGTCTTGGGCATTCCTTCTTAAAAATAATAAAATAACTATGAGCGATGAATTCATAATAGATGAGTGCATAAGACTTCTTGTACCTAGTCTCCCATAGTATGCTGAATTAGACGTGAACTGGGAGCTCCGCAACATGCCAACTTAGATTCGTTTCGGCAAAGACGTTCCTTGCGCACATGACATCGAGCTGGTACGAGGCCATGTAGAAGGTGAGTGCATCCCCTTCCTTCGGCCTTTGATCCTACTGTACATAGATGCTCAATTTTTTTGACATTATTGCCGCCCAATTGAAGCTGCTCATGACGATCACCACTGTGTACACCAAAGGCATCCATGCTTCCAAAAACTTGGAGCAATCCTTTTCTCCATATAGCTGACAAATGAGAGCCATCAAATAGATGTATGGCTCACTTAGGTTGATTGTTTCATACCATCCATTGCTTCAGTTAGTGAACTTCTTGTCCTCCTTCCACCATGAAGCCATCAACCGGCTGGTGTCATGGAATTCATAAAGCTTCACCACGAAGTCTGTGTTGAGCCACTCCTCTGGGTCCCTAAGCTTGTAGTATTTATGGACTTATGTCAAGAGGAAAAATCTAACACATCCACCATTCTCATCGTTGATCAAGCACTTATGCCCATATGTACGGTCGATGAGCCATTTTAGAACCTCTATGCAGGGGAAAATGAGGGTTCTGCTTGCCAGCATGTGTAAATATGACCATCGGATGTTGGGGACCACCTAGTCATCGAGCACCCTTACGTCTAGGTCGCTGTGTGGGATATACTCTGGGTATTATTCTCGGCTAATTCTTTTGAAGATATCCCCCCATTGTGGGAGCACTACCTTGGATCCGGTTATTGCCTCTATGTCAATAAAGGCCGGAGGATGAACGTAAGCTTTCTTTGTTGCTGTTTTGACGACAGGCTCCACCTTAGGGGCGTACTCAAACTGCCTCACGGTCCCCAGAGAAGAACCTTCGCCTATCTCGGCTTCTTTCAGCTTTGGTGCTCTCGGTGAGCATCTGGTGGTTGGCTTTCTCAGCAACATCTTACCTACAACTATAACATAGTTTAGAGATTGTGCAATAAAATCGGGTGCGAATATATAAATTATAACCAACGAATTGACATACTTGGATACATACCTATGAATCTTGTTAAAGCTGGTTTTGATAATCAAAAGGGTCAGTGCAGTCTTGAGTCGCTCACTTTGCTCCTTCAACCGCTCTGGATTTCAACTTACGTGCATAATGAATCTGTTCAAAACCCATTCTAGAGATTTAAACATGGATGAACTTACCATGTCGCATCTGCCATTCAATTCAGGTTATGAGTGAAATTTCAACAAATCTGCTGCCATATCTTCAGAGATGTTCAAACTTAAATTCATTGTGGGTTGATGGCAGAGGTGCGGGTGGTAATGTGGTCTATTAGCGATTTCAAAATTTTGTTGTCTAATTAGCGCAATGGGTTGCAACTAATGCAGGATCAGGCATTAACTAGTTCCTTAAATGTTCAAAATCCGATCGTATCTAATGCTGCAAACGTCCCATCGTTCCGCTCTTTCAGTTGGTGGATCGGGGGTCAGTATTATACTGTGAACATTTTTGTTGATATCCTGCTACAAAATCTCTGACGTTGATCAATCTTTCCATACAGAGCTAACGTGGCAAAGTTGACTAGGAGGCGTGACTAGGATCTAGGGAGCCCAAAATTTCTCGGGATAAAACTAGACCGTATGACACTCTTACGTGGTAAAGCGACATGGCATTCGAGACGAGTGACTTCATTCGCTCATGTCAATTAGAGTTGGGACTTTCTTTAAGCCATACGTTTATAATCCCAAACCTAACCCCCCGACGCCCGAAAGTGTCAAGGATCGATGATCAACGATAAACCTACTCAAGTGCTCTCGAATCGGCTCCCTCGAAAAAGTGCCGATGCCAAAAACGCATTGGGGATCGATGATCAGAGATAAATTTATCGTGGTCGAAATGATTGTTGTGATCTTTTTTGGATTTCCCCAATCCCAATAAAGCGCATATAACATCGACTATCGATGATTTCTCTACATCCTTTGTTAACGTCTGTCTTTCTTGTATTTTGCCGATGCCAAAGGGGATCGACTATCTCTCGAACCTTTATGCGAATAACTTATGCAAACCAAAACCGCCTTCTGCTGATGCGGATGAGAATTGATGTTTGATGACTATTGTCTTTGTGTGGTTCCCTTACTTACTTGAATTCTTTTCGACGCCGAACATGAGCGCATTAGGTGCAGTGTTTAACTGTCGATTCTTAATTCGGGTGTTAAGGTATTTTAGACATGAGATTTCACAAGTTCAAACAAAACTAAATAGGTGATAAGAGAGATGAAAACAAACAAATATAAACCACTTCCCAAAATGAAATCGAGTCAGACAGTGAAGAAAACAAGTGGTACCCAAAAAGTGACAAAAAATGATAAGGCTTTTTAGGGTGTGTTGAGTGCTCAATAGGTACGTGGATGTGAAATTCTGTGTACAAGTGTTGTCTAATTCAGTATTACTTGAAGGGGTACCAACAAAGGTTACATGGTTTTCCAACATGGTGAGACCAAGTGTAGTTCATGCGTGTATTCTTCCCCAACCACAATTTTACTCGCTTAATGACATATCATTGTGGTTCTTTATAGATGCTAGAACATGTCTCTAGGTTGATTTTTTTTCTAATTTTTTTTTAGGAAAGTGCTCCGATACTAATTGCAAGGTACCAAATAGTAATATTCATAGCAAGAGCACAAATATTATCAAAATATTTAGCATAAAGAAACATAACAATGAGCACAATAACAATATGAACCAAAATATGATACCTTTATTAATCTGGAAAGCAGTTTTCACTTGCCTCTTTGAGGGGGAAACCTTCGATAGAGTAGAGCTCAAATAACAAATGATTCCACAAGACATATTTTACAACACTTCCTACCTCTATATATACTGCTTCTATCTTCTCAAGAAAATTCTAGAGGATGAACTTTCTAGAGGCAAAATCTTCTAATAAGTCTTCCTACAATAGTTGTGTTCACACTATTACATAGGCCTTATTTACTAATGATGGCCTTTATTACATAGCAATGGATAGTATTCTATCTACTTTAGGGGTTAGGGAGGTTAGGACCCTAACAACATATTTCATCTTATTTAACCAAATTTTCTTGTATAGATGACCCCCTTTAATTCTCATGCCCAAACTAGCATTTTCTATACCAAGATCCTTCATACTCCCACTTGGTAAATACTTTGCATACGATAACTCTACATCGATGATGCTTGAGTGGAAGCTCCACAACAATGATTATTGTATGTGAAAGAAAATGAAAAACTCTTCAAGGATAGGGATATAAAAACTTAATGGCTATAACTTTGATTTAAGGAAGCTTAAGATGGAAGCACTGCTTGTGCACAAAGATTGTTGAGTTGTTGTGTGAGCGAAACAACCCACGGGTATGGTGAAAGAACAATAGGAGAATATTAATAAGAAGGAAAAGAGTATATGATCCAAATCTGCTTTTCAGATTTAGTTTTGTTTAATGTCTTGAGAGAATCCAACACTAAGAAGCTATGGGATAAGTTTGGGACTCTATATCAGTTAAAGTTCGTGGTAAACGAATTACTGCCTTTAAAGACATTGTGCCTTCTTAGAATGAATGATGGTGGCTCAATTACAAAGCATCTCAGTTCCTTTACACTATGGTAAGTAAGTTAGCATCTATTGATATCAAAATCCATGAAGAATATACATGTATCACTCTATTATGCTCTTTCCCAAATTCATGGGATAATGTATTTGTGGGCATCAATAGTACTACTACATATACAATGAGTTTGAGGATGTAATTTCAACCTTATTATCAAAAGAAATGAGGGGAAAATACATTAAGGATTTTACCAGGAATGTCTTACTTGTAAGAGGTCCATGGGATAGAATTATAAATAATTCAGGGGTAGACAACCAAAGTATAAAGGTAGATCTAAATCTCTCAAATTTTTTTATAAGAAAATGTTGCAAATGCATTAGATTTAGGCATTTCAATAAAAATTGAAGATCTAAAAAATGTCGACAAAGGTTAGGTATCGAATGATGCACCTTCCATATAACTGAAGACATCCAAAGAAGAAGGAGGGTATACTTGGCATCTTCAAGTACACATGCAAATCATGATGCATGGTTGATCCACTCGAGTGTTCCTTTTCATTCAAATTCCCATAAGGAGTAGTTTTGCAAATATAAGAAATATGATGGAGGTGATGTCTTCCTAAGATATGACTCGACAACTAACATCATTGGACGTGGAAGGGTCGAGCTAATGCTTAAAGATGGAAGGGTTAAAACCCTCCCCAAGCCTCTACATATTAAATGTTTGGTTGGAAACTTGATATCTATAAGTAAGATGAGTGATGCAGGCATGCAGGTGATATTTGAAAAGGACAGCTATAATATGGTTTGAGGAGAAATGTTTTTGGAAAAAAGGTGTGAAAATTTCATGCACTCGAGCAATTAATGAAAAAAATAAATTTCACCTTTTTCCTACAAGGTTTCATGGATCTTGGCCCTATAATTATTAGCCGTTAAGACCGTTGTAAAATAGAGTATAAAACAACAACAAAAAGATCACAATAATTCACTTCAAACAACCCAAACTTCCTGACAATTCAAGGAGAAAAAATACCAAACAAAAAGAAAAGTTTCAACCCCTTCTTGGTTAACTTATCAACCAATAATCAGATATGAAAATGAACTTTTATAGCAATAAAATCATCCCCTTATATTCGTCCTTGAATATTAAATCACTTAACAATTTTCCCTTTTACTTATGTCCTACCAGTAAGACATAAATGGTTGTAAATAGAAAAGCACAAAGAACATATACAAATTAAATTCAAATATGAAAATGACATAAGATGTGGAAAATTGCAAACTTCATAAATAAACTCAAGATAAAGTACAAGTACATATCATAGTCTTCTCACTAGGTGAGAACAAAATCTCTAATTATCCAAAAAACTTAGCTAGGGTAAAACATCAAACCCTATCTCAACCAAGAAGATCCAAGTGAAAGCATCTCTCCAACACAACCTCTAAGGCAATATGTCCTCCTCCTCTTCTCTTTTTGTTCACAATTCCACCCTAGGTTTTCCTCTCGAGACCCTAATCTCCAATGGATAAACCCCAACTCTAGAAATCTAAGCTGCTCCAAGAAATTACAAGAAGACCAAGAAACCTTGATGCCTCAAGAGAGAGAATCAAATACAAGTACAAGCGAAGACATAAGAGAGAGAGGAAGTCTGCACTCTCTTCTATTAGTCACATCTCATCAGAACAATGAATATAAGCGAGTAAATGAATATGTTGTGGAAAGACTCTCTCCTTCCTTTATTTACATGAAAGGTAAGGGAGGCCAACAATACTATGTGGGCCTAATCCCTTACCAGTAACCTAGATGAGTGTTTGTATGCCACATAGCTGAGGCATCCATTCTAGAGTACAAGTGTTATGCTCCAATCGTGATGTCATGCCCAATAATGAACCTGAGGTGATGTAGCTACACAAGGCATGTTATGAACCAACACCTTGAGAATGATAAAAAATCAACGGGTAATAGTCCACTTCGATGGGGAAACCTCTTCTTACATTATATTTAATGTACAAGATGAAATATTAGCCTACATGAACTCCATATATCCTCTAAAGTAGTGTACTCCATTCGGTTGGCTGCCCCCTGTAAGAAAGTTGTCGAAGCCCTAAGGTCCTCGATCCATCTCCAATCCTCCAAACATGAAACCAATTTTTCCACATGTCAACTAGGGCTTGAATCCCTCCTCCATGATGCAAAATGCACCACCTCCATAGAAGGGCACTCTCTAAACAAGTGGCTGCTTCACGAGGCCTTAATGCAGGGCATTCACCAAACTAGCAAGAGATCTTCAATGCCCAAGGGAAGAACACCAAGCTTGCAATCAACTAAAGTCAAGCATCCACTAAACAAGTGATCTCAACTGTGCATATCCACCACATACCATATCTCAAATATTTTGGAATGCCTATATCACTCAACAACCCAATAAATTAAGCATGAAAAATCATTATGAGAAAATAAAAGCAAAATAAAACTAGTGGGGATCTCAATGGTTAAATCCCATGGGCATATTGGTTCTAATAAAGTCATTTTATCAACATTTATGATCTTTCAATGTTCAACCATGTTGGCTCCGGTGAGCATTATGCATCAAATGGGCCAGGAGATTAGGAAGTTTTTGTGGCAGGGGGGAACCTGACACTAGGAAGTTTCACCCAGTAAATTGAAAGGTTGTTAGAGCTCCAAAAGAAACAAGGGGTATGGGAATCAAGGATGCATCCTTCATGAATATTTCTATGGGTGGAAAACCATTATGGAGGCTAATTACAGGAAAACTAGACGGGTGGAAAATAATTACGTGGAAAAAATTATTTATGGGGAGTAGGAAAAGGTGCATTGAAGATACGATGGAGAATCAAAGAGGCTCTTATATATGGAAAATATTGAAAATAGTTTCTCTAGTGATTCGTTCTAGGATTACCTAGATTCTAAGCAATGGAAAAGACATTTTGACACGGCCTGATAACATCATGGAAAATAATTCCTTAATATATAACACATAGATGCTTCCCTTAAAAATATGGATGGATGAATGGAAAGAATATTCAAACTTTGTTTGATGTGTCATGACGGTATTATATCTCGAGACAATGGGTGGGAAAAACACTAGGGGATCCTCCTGTGCTTCTCTGTTCATTGGCAACCAAACTCTTCTTAGCTCTTAGCGATTGTTCTCCATGGGATCTTAGACTTAAGGATCAAAGGGGATGGGGTGAGTTGGTATATAGAGTAAAAGATGGATATCTCCATCAGATTAATCCCTCCCTATACCAGAATGATCTCCAATCTGGAACCATATTTGGCACAATCACAGGCTTCCAAAGATTAATATCTTTTGTTGGATTATGGTGCATGACAAGCTCTTGAAAAATGAAAACCTACAAAAAAGAGGAATTAAGGGCCCTTCAAGGTGTGCACTATGCTTTTCAATAGAATAATTCATTCACCACCTGTTTTTTTAGTGTAGTTATTCAAGAAAGATTTGGCTCATTACTTTTGCTAGCCTCAACTAGCATGTGAGAAGGCCATTGTCCTGAAGATAAATGTTTACTTCATGGAGTAAATCATATTTTTATAGGGTAATCTATCTGCAGATAAGTAGTTAAAACCCCCACCAAACGGGTGCAATCCCCAATGACAGACAAATGGATAGACAATATCTTATTTTCTCGTAAGGCCAACATGCATTTTCAAAAGTAAATAAGAGAGGGAAGAAAGTAGATACCCTATTCCAGATGTTTGTCCAACATATCTAATGGTTTACGCTTGATCTCGCTATAGCTCCATTAATTCACCACTAATTTGCACAATCATCCAACAAGAAATACCTTTCTCATTCTTTCATAAAACGATAAACATAAACTTGCATGATTAAAGTCTTAATCTAATAATATCAAGCTAAACTAGATCCACAAAATCTCATAAAAGATGCAAAAAAGATACATAAGCATAGAGAATTGGAGAGGGGAGGAGATAGATCTATATTTATTGAAAAATAGTAACAACAATGATGATTACCTTGAGATTCACCATTGTACTCCTAGCTCCAAGACCCAAAGTCCTCCTCCTTAGTTCCAAGTCCACCTTTGTTGAACAAGCAAGATCCAGAATCGTATGTCAACAAGATAACCAAGTGAAGGGCTAATAGTCCTCACCTAAGTTCAAATCATACTAATGTTGATGCCCAACATTCAATAATGGTATCATACTCAAGACAAAGGATTCTTGCTACAAACCGCCAACATAAGGATGATTTCACATATACCCCTTTCCGTTGGTTTTGGATCTTATAATTATAGATTCTTGAGGAGCTAATACTAGGTTTCATGGTATGCAAAAACTGGAGATACGAGCCATGCATGACCTTCATGTGAGCCTTTTGGATTTCACAAGCTAGTTGTTCTTAGCTATCCTCATGAATTTTCTGTTTTTTGAATCGTTAAGGGGCGACTGTCAATTTTGTATTGAAAATGTGCGATCGATCACACCTGTTGCATGGGAAAGATGTGATTGACCACCTTTTTATCTAGGAAAAAGTTTAGCCTTAAAATCCTTCTCCTAACTAATACTTATGTGCACAAAATCTTCATGATTCAATAATGTATTATTGTCTTCTACATCTACATTGGCCTATGGTGCTATATAGAGGTGTAACACATATATAGGAACACTCAGAAACAAAAATACTTTGAAAAGGGTGTGGAATGCACTTCCAAAATATATTTGCTAGAAGATATGGTTGGCCCAGAATAAAGTTGTGTTTAATAAAAAAAAATGGATAGTCCAAATGTGGTAGTGTCTAATGCTAAAAGGCTTATATTGAAACATATTAACACTAGGATTAAGGATGTTTCTATTCCCCAGCCTTTGGAAAAGGATGAGGATGACTAGTTCAAGCAATTCTTGATACAAAATAAATCCTCATCCTCTCGTCAATACATCTAGAAGTCATCCTCAATGGAAAATTTCAATGTATGCGTAAAATTTCCTAGAATGGAGATTAGAGCAAAGAGTATTTTTCTTATCTTTTGATGGTGCTTCCAAAGGAAATCCAAAAGTGGAAGGTACGGGTGGGATCATGTATGATCCTGAAGGAAGAATGGAAATAACCTATGCGTGGGGACTAGGACAAGCTACAAATAACCAAGCAAAAGCATATGCTCTTCTACAAAGTCTTCTCCTAGCTAACAAAGCAAGGTCAGATCCTTGATACTTATTGATGATTTCATTGTGGTTATCAATGAAATGCTTGGGAAAACAACCCTATTGGATAGAAAACTTGTAGTGATCATTTCTTGATCCAAAAAGGAGGCAAGTATCCATCTCAAAATTTCATTTTCCCATGTGAAGCGTGGTTTTAATTAAGAATTTGGTCAATGGGCCAAGAAAGCCACTACTTTGGGAATAAAGGAACTTGTAAAAAATGGGGGAAGATCTCTTTGTAATATCTATTAATATCTATATGTATGGAAAGGACTCATCAATCAAGAAATAACTATTGCATGATTCAACACCAAGCACATCAAAGTTCTTGCATCGGGATGGGGTTCGTAAGGATAATATTTAGTCACTCTAGCATGCGAGACATAAAAACGGTTTTGCCTCTTGAATGTGACATATGGCCACCCGTTGGCACTATGGGATGATTGTTGGCACCCAAATTTTTGGGTAAATATCATGCATGCGCACAAAAAAAGTTTTGCACACCTATTCTAGTTTTGCATGCACTTAAGCAGCTATGCAAAGGGTGACAGAAGGTGCACGCGCCAGATCAAGTTTTGCTAATGCGTGCCATATCAAGTTTTGCTAATGTCTGCAAGTTCAATTTATACCAATGCGCGTCAGTCCAAGTTTTGTGATGCACACCAGAAAATAAGAAGATACCGCATGCACGCCGTAATCAAGAAAATAATCGTCGGGAAATATTCCAGAATGATTGCTTCAGGTAGCACGAGGGATCATGGAGCAATAAGAAGATGAGCTGGAAAGATAGCTAAGATTGCATTGATTCCAAAGAGGATACGTGGAATGCATACGGGTCACATAAGCATGTGTGAATGGAAATAAGAGGAGTGAGTGGGGCAGAACTGAAAGTGTCAGAGCGCCAGAGCCGAGAAGCAAATAAACGGGAGCAATGACGACAAAAATTGGGTTGATGCTATGATTGTTGTGGGTATTGTTTTTGTTAGTCAATGCCCTTGAGATCACTCTGAGCCTATGATTTATAATGTCTTTGGTTGTGTGTCTAGGTCTGTAATATCTATAGAGTCTAAAGGAAAGCACATGGTGCTATGTAATGTAACAATGAGAAAATGTGTAAGAGAGAAAGGCTCTGTTGTTGTCAATTGATGAGTAGCTTAATGTATTCTTGTGAAGGTTGAATGAAGATAATAAAGTTGCAGTGATTCTGGTCTTATGATGTGTTGATCATGTGTCAATTGAATGCATGTGTTGTTGTTATATATCGTTAGTTGTTAAGTATTTTGCAATGAATAGTATGAATGCCAACCTGGATGGATTTCATGTAATTAGTCCTTCATCGCCGACACAAGACCAAATGGTCTCTATAATTCTTATCGTGTCTCGGGTGAGACGTTCTTCAGTCTTTGGTTGAGGATTTATATATCAATGCCTTGGGGTTTTTGTTGGTAAACTCTGGACGAACCTTGGGTCTTCAACTCCCCAAGGTTAATAAGGACATGCGTAAGCGCAGAACAAGCCTACAAATGATTATTTTTCTGGAACCTAAAGGTTTTATATTGAATGATGAAGGCAAAGAATGAGGTGGTATCCATCTTGGGAATAAACTCAAGAGTGGTTGACTACAAAGGAAGATGAGTTTGCTCGATGGGAAACTCAAGGTTTGAATACCAATGTGAAGCGATGGAAGGACATGTATCTCTACACTGATATGCATGAAATTTCTTTGTTGAATTTCCCTACCTATTGTATGATTGGTTAAAGAGGCAGACTACTACTAATACTACTTTGAGACCACAAGAACCATTGGTTTGGGATCAATTTGTGATTGATAGAATGAAGACATTGGATAACAAGTGGACTCGAGCCATTGATTTCTGGTTTTCTCGGGTAAAGGACGGGTATATGATTGAGTTTGTCATTGAGTACACCAATTCTTTCAACGGGGCCGAAAGAAAATTCACGTAAGGTCCTAGGAAAAGGCTGCTAGAAGAAATCCCACTCTGGATAAAGATGTTGTTCGTGGAGAAGGGGATGATGTGCATGGAGCTCGACAAAATGGTTGAGTAGACCCCCTTAGCATCAAGGGGATGAAAATATGGGGGAAAAGTGAGAGAGGAGATGGATCCACTGAGAAGGATCCAGAAGTTGTTGAAATGAGTTGAGGAGTAGGATGGACCAAAATAGCAAAGGAGAGAGAGTTGAAAGATACACAAGAAGATTTGAGTCAAGGAGGAGATCAGAATGAAGATAGCAAGGGGTGCATGATGAGGGGTCAAGCCCAGAATGAAGAGGAAGGATATCACACTAAGAGGAAGTGCAATAGAGCATGTTGTGCCAGAGAGGAGCAAATATGAGGATAGGTCGGTGAAGAGGCGCAGTGTTGAGAGTAGGGTATCTAGTGGAGATACCGGTAGTAGTGGTAGTAGAGGCCCAGAAGATGAAGTCTAAACCCCTTGGATGTTGCAGAATGCCACAACTCCATAGGAATCTTAGGCACAAAGTAGAGATGTAGAGGTAGGAGAGGAAGATGAAGGAATCCCTAGTGGTGGGGGAAAAGAGTTAGCAATAGTGGATGGTATTGCACGACTATCAACAATTAATAAGGCAACTTATTGAAAAGAGGAAGATCTATGTTCCATTAGCTTCATCGTTTGCCAACAGTAGTATGTTTTCAACTCTTCAATGGTTTATGTTCTTCAAGACTACATATTGTTTTGATTCATAGTCTTCAAGTAGTTTAGAAGTTGCTTGTTCTTCAAATTCTCCTGTATATGCTCAGACCCGACATTCATATTTGTAAGTACTGGCTTCAAAAAACTAAGGTAACTTGAGGTAAATTTTTTTTTTTTAATCCTTCTAATTTATTAAAGATGAAGGAAATTTATCATAGAAAACAACATTTCAAGCTTGTAATTTTACCCATCCTATCTTATAATCCCAACACCCACTACTACTTCCATATAGTCTCACCATTAACCATTAGACCATGATCTCTCTAACACTCATTTCGAATCACTGTTAAGGATTCGAAATGAGTTCCATTAGTCCTCATTTTTTGATTCATTCCTCTTCAAACCCATAGTTGTTCCATAACCCTCATTTTAATCTACCCAACTGATAATCATAGTATCCACATATCTAGTCAAGAACTCTTGTATATTGAATCAAGCTTACGACAACAATATATTTCAGACCCCCATCCCACTTGCATCTTCAATATTCCCTTGTTTCTTCTATGCAGTAGATAAATGCAATGTACTCTACGTGTTAGCTGATGATGAAAAATGTAATGGAGGCTTTGTAATGAACTGTCATGTATAGGGAAAAGGAAAGAGCAACAAGCCTATGGTATAACTGGTTATAAGGAATATAACTCGTGTAGAGGATGCTGCAATTTTCATGGCACTAACTACAGTTGTAGACCTAAGCATTGAAACATGATTGCCATTTAGTGGGAAGTTGAGGATGTGTATTCGAAAGTGAAAAGAGAATACCTTCACAAACTGCTTACACCCTCCATTTTCTTTTTGTTTTTTAGATATTGGACCTTTTCTGCATACAAAACACCATATACTTGCTATTAATTCTGATTGATATGTCATATGTCCAATGATTTTTTGTGAAAGAAATGCATTTTTTTCATAAATTAAACAGGTTTTTGCAAAAAGGAGCGAAGAGGTTACTGCTTATGGGCCAGATTGTTGTTGGATTAGTTTAAAAAACATAGTGTCAAGGCTTAAAAGATTGAGAATTGAGAAATGGGGTAGAAATGAGTCTTGGTTTGTGTTATGTTCAAAGAAATGTAGAGCCCACATAATTTCATGTCAAGAGGGAGAAATTTTCCTTATTTAATAAGGATTGCTCAAGAGTGGTTGATCATATTTACTTGGGTAGTGATGCAGTTGCCAAAAGTAGGAAAATTCTTGAAAATAATGGCATCACCCATGTGTTGAACTGTGTTGGGTTCGGAATATTTGAAAAAAAAGTTTAATATATAAATTGTGGTTGCAAGATTATCCATGTGAAGATATAACGAGTATACTGTGTGATGTATTTGATTATTTTGAGGATGTAAGTGAGCAAGGTGGTGGAGTGTTTGTCCATTGGTTATTTCTTATCTCATGTGGCATAAAAGTCCCATATTTTATGTCCAATGGCATGCTTAAAATTGCAGTGGAGACAACAAAATCCTCTTTGGATACGCTTTCTGGATTTTCCAGATCAAAGATTGGATTTCTTCCATTTGACAGTGCTTTGCATTTTTTCAATCTGAAGTCATTGTTGGTACAATCTCAAATGTTGGTTGTGGCAGATTTGGATGACCCATTAGTGCCATTTCTAGATGATCTGCTTGATTCTCGACATACGACGAAAGCTCTGCTAGACAATCTTTTGTCAATGATACCAATATTGAGTCTGCTTTTGGACCTGATCTCAAAGCCCCTCTCATGGTTAACATCCAATTTGGAGGAAAGTTGCTTATCTTTTAGAACACCTTACCTTCTCTTAGGGTTGGACGTATAAAGCTAAGATCACACAGTTTGGATTGCAGAGGAAGGTGAAGAATATGAGCAAAACAATGTGTAGATTATAAATTTAGATATAGCCACAAATTCAAATGGTTGGTTTACTCTGCACAAGAAGAATATGAGGAGGAGCCATTGCTAAATTTTGGAGATTTGAGGTTGTGGAATTGGACGGATCACAATGTCGATGACTGCTTCTAGCAATGCTAATGCAACCTGTGCCTTAAAGTTTGTGGTTGAGCTAGTGGCGTTGTTCAAATCCTAGTTTGGTGGTGCATTTGATGAAGATGCCATTCAGAACAATTTTGTGCTTCTTGATGAGATATTGGACTTTGGCTACCCACAAAATCTTTCTTTTGAGATTTTGAAACTTACTGATCCGAATTTTATGAGCATAACAAAATGACAATAGATTATTAAAATATGCTTAACACAGAATAACAGAGATACAATAAATCTGGTTTTCTATTCAATAAGGAAATAAGCTGAAATTGTAAAATGTAGCGGAAAAAAAAGCTTGCTAGAATGGTGGCGGCTTATCTCTAAGAAGAGATGTGACGGTTGCGCTTATTCGCAAGAAGATGATTACAATGAGGCTCCGAAGGCCTTTTTCTAATAAACAGGAATTTCAAAAACCCTAGACATCCAAAAACCTAATCCTAGGAGATGAAGCACCAAAAGTCATGTGGGCCCCGTTTGGGTAAGTTAGTACATCAACTTCATGGGGTCATAACTTTTGCATACGATCTTCATTTTAGGTGCACTCTAGCCCGTTGGAAAGGTCTAACCGAGAAGAACGATTTTAGACTAGTCTAGTTCAATGCCTATGGCAGTCACTTGGGCCCCAAATCCCTAAAAAACATCGTTTAGGGCCTCACAATGACCCCAAAAGTTTGGAACCCGAAAAACTGCTAAGGTGGAAAATTGTTTTTCGAGAAAGTGGAATAGGTGGGCGACCACCTATATCCACCTAGATCAATCCTCCCTCTTTAGGAAGAAATGGTATCCATTGCGTTGAGTTCCCCCATCAGATGAGGAAATTTCTGGTGAATTTGGCCCCGGGTGAGCCACTTGCCTTGGTGCAGGAGCTGCCCTGCTTTGATGGCTCAATAAAGTTGGATCCTTTGCTGTCGAGTGCCCTTGATCTGTGTGTCCACAATATGATCATTGGATTCTTATTGCATGCAGTCAGGGTTGAGCTCTGTTGGTGTCAATTGCTATGCTATCTCTGAGGTGTCCAATAATGGTGGGAAATATGGCCGAAGTAGAGTCACGTTGAAGACTGGGTGCAGGCCATGGAAAGGGGGAATGTTGAGCTCAAAATAATTTTCATCCACAGACTTGGTGATGGTGTACAACCCATAATGGAGTGGGTGGAGCTTTTGATGGGGCCCTGTAAGGCGTTCTTTCTACAAGTTCAACCAAACATTGTCGCTCACCTGAAACTTATATGGCACCCGATGTTGAACATGGCGCTACTTGTAATTGGCATTAGACTTCTGTAGAATATCTTGAACCTATTGGCGGATGTGCTAGATCTGCTCACTGAACTGGGTGGCTTTGTCAGCTTCTGGTGGAGCAGGGGACGAGTCGACCAAGGTGGTCACCGGGGGTAGTGCAACATCCATTGGGCCCAATGGTTGGAATCCCAACCCCATCTGAAAGGGGCTGTGGCTAGTCAAGCTATGGAGGGCTTGGTTATAACTATGATGGACATAGAGAAGACTCTCATCCCATGTGCGGGGGTGTTTCAAATTTTACATGTGTAGGATATGTACAATCATCTGATTGACGACCTTAGTTTGGCCATTTGTCTAGGGGTGGAAGGCAGTGGATTTGTTGAGCTTGGTGTCTAGCAGTGACCAGAGGCTCGACCAGAATGTGCTGAGGAACCGACTGTGACGGTTTGAGATAATGTTTTATGGGATATCAAAATGTACCCACACTTGTTCAAAGAAGAGATTGGCAGTGGCTTCTGCTGTGATGTTCTTCTTGCAGGCGACTAGAATCGCCATCTTGGAAAAGCGATCAACATCCACAAAAAACATAGTGATTTCCTCTCTTTGTGGATGGAAGGCCCAACATGTAGTCCATTGAGATGGATCACCATGGTCTGTCAAGAGTATGCATAGGGGTGTACTTGCCCTATTTCTTAGTGGTCGGTTTGGCAATAACACAGGCGGTGCAGGACCTGATATACTTGTTGATATCCTGTCGAAGTTTCGACCAAGAGAAATGTTTCTACAACACTTCCACTGTCTTTTCGATGCCAAAGTGTCCTGCCACCCAACTGTAGTGAGATTCCCAAATCAGCTTCGCACGCTCACTTGATGGAATGCAAAGATGGCCCAGACGACACAACAACCCGTCCTGAAGATGGAAATTAGTGACCACGACGCCCAACATTTGGTAGGTGGTGGAGAAGTCAGGGTCTGTCTTGTAGAGGTGGGGCCATCTGGAGGTCTTATGGCCGCAAGAGTGTATCACCATGGTGAGTGCCACGACTGGAGGTCAGTTGAGCAACAACTCGGTTGGTAATTCCCATTTATTACTTGATGTTGAGGTGGAACTGTTGTAAGTATGTGGAACACTTATGATGGCGTTCATTCTACGATTTTCCTTGGGTCTGCATGAATTGTAGTGGTTTGTGATTAGTGTGGATGACTGTCTTCTTTCCAAGAATGTAATGTCTCCACCGGTGACAGGCTTTCACAATGGAGTACATTTCGTTTTCGTAAGTAGGGTAATTACATAAAACATCTGATAATGTCTCACTATGATATGCCACGGGGTGGCTGTGTTGAGTGAGAACGACGCCCACAACATAGTCTGAAGCATCTGTCTCGATCTCAAAGTGATCCAGGTGGATATCGGTGGCTACCCACCTCTTCCAACTGGCTCAAAACAATTTTCTGACAATTTTGGCAATTTACTATTTTTAGCAGTTTTAACTTCCGGGGCCATTTTGAGGGCTTAAATGAAGGTTTTTCGGGATTGAGCTTCTCAATGATAGCCAAAGGCTTGATTGAGCCCCCAAAATGAATCTCCTCTATGATACCTTTCCAACGGGCTATCATGCGCCTAAAACAGAGATCGTATGTAAAAGTTACGACCCCGGGAAGTTGATGTACTAACTTACCGAAACGTGGCCCACATGACTTTTGGCGCTTCATCTCCCAGGGTTAGGTTTTTGGATGTCTAGGGTTTTTGGAATTCCCGTTTATTGTAAAAATGCCTTCAGAGCCTCATTGTAATCATCTTCTTGCAAATAAGCACAACCATCACATCTCTTCTCAGAGATAAGCCGCCACCATTCCAGCAAGCTTGTTTCCATTGCATTTTACAGTTTCAGCTTATTTCCTTATTGAATAGAAAACCGGTTTTACTGTATCTCTATTATTTTGTGTTAAACACCTGTTGATAATCTGTAGTCATTTCGTTCTACTCATAAAATCTGGATCAGTGGTATCAGAGCAGTCTTCTCCTTGTCATCTTATTGCATGTCCCCAACAAGGTCAGAGTACAAAGAGTTGGGTCTCGAGTTCATTTCTCTTGAGGAAAAAAGCTCTCGCACACCCAGGTGACCTCTCATGGCAGGAGAAAAGAAAGATGATGAGACATGAGATCCTTTGAAACTGTTGATTGAGGAATCCCTCACACAACAAAGTAATGAGATGATGAATAATTTCATGCAAATCCTCTAACGGCTCCCAACAGGCAATGCATCTTCTTCGAGCGGAGGCGCCACCCCCTTCAAGGTACAAATAAACTTTGATATTCCTATATTTGAAGGTCAGATACACACAGATGTTGTAGACAAGTGGTTGAATCTACTAGAAGGGTATTTTTCTGTCTATAAGTTTTCAAACAGAGAAAAGATTACTTTTGCGCTCCTCAAAGCCGTTCCCCATGTTAAAGATTGGTGGGAAACTTTCTGTGAGAAAAAGGAAACAGAGGAACCCTCATTATTTACAGTCAAGGCCACTTGGGATTCCTTCAGGGATGCTATTAAGGAACAATACTACCCTGTCGGAATTTATGATGACTTGTATACCAAATGGACCACACTGCGGCAAGAAAGAGACCAAGCAGTGCCAGATTTCACGAATATCTTTCATACCTTGTGCACCAAGATGGGTATCAAATATTTGGAGCGACATCTGGTGCTCAAGTATCACGATGCTCTGCATAGATACATCTAGACTGAAATGGATTTTTTGGACATCTCATCCTTGGGCGTGGCCTACCGATATGCCGTCAAAATCGAGTAGAAGCTCAAACAGAAGACGTGACAATTTGGGCCTGGGAACCCCTCATAACAAAAGCCAGAAAAGGGCGGACCCAACCCATAGAAAAAAGGACAGAGAAAACATGGACAGTATCAGGACAACCAGTCCAAGCCGGAAGCAAAGAAGGACACCAGAAATACAAAGAAAGATACCGAGAAGTGGTGCGACTTTCATAAGAGCCCTTGGCATAACACTGCTCACTACCACTCAAAGCAGTCGTTGGTGGTTGAAGTGAAAGCCTCTGACTCAGATGCGGGTTCAGACTCTGAGATAGAACCAGAAAGGGGGAGACAGATCATTGACATGGAACCCAGTGCCACCGTTGCTACCACCAAGGTCCATCCTGGTGAACCAGATGAGCAAGAAGAAGGAGAACGCCTCTTCCATTCATAGATGTGGGTAAAAGGCACCCCGCTGCACTTCATCGTGGATAGTAGTAGCTAGAAGAACCTCATCTCAGTAGAGGTTGTCAAGCGGTTGGCCCTGCCGACAAATCCGCACCCACAACCCTACACCATTGGATGGCTCCACCAAGGAAGCGATCTCCGCGTTAGCCAACAGTGTCGACTGTCATATGACATCAAGCCCTTCAAAGACAAGGTATTGTGTGATGTTTCTCCTCTTGAAGTTTGTGATGTTCTTTTGGGCCAAACTTATTTATGGAAACGTCATACTGTATATGATTCTAGGCCTCGTAGTGTTATTATTACTTTGAACAGGAAATCGTACAGGATACCCGAGGCAGTACCACTTAGTGTTATTTCCTTGGTCTCTACGAAGCAATGCAGGAAGGTCATCTCTCATATGGGGAAGTTTGTCTTCTTCGTGATTCGCTCTTAGAATAAGCGAAAGATCACAACCACATCCAAGGTCTCTGCGGCCAACCTCTCCACACAATAGAAGCAAGTAGATAAGGTCGTGGAAGAATACTCAGATATCTTCTCCTCACCTATCGGAGTATCTCTGCACTACTAGGTCAAGAACCCCATCGATCTGACCCCCGGTGCACCACTGCCCAATGGGCCAGTCTATCACCGCTCTCTATTAGAGAATGAGGAGATTAAGCGATAGATCCAAGAACTGCTCCACAAGGAGCACATTCATCCCAACTCATCACCTTGCGAGAGCCTAATCATGCTGGTATAGAAGAAAGATGGAACCTAGCAACTCTGCATTGATTACTGGGCTCTAAATAAAATCACAGTTAGAAATTGGTACCCGATTCCTTGAATCGACGACCTCCTTGATCAACTCACGGGGGCCAAATACTTTAGTAAGATTGATCTGAAGTCTGGCTACCACCAGGTCCCGATAGAACAGATAGATGTATGGAAAACTGTCTTCAAGTCAAAGGAAGGCCTTTTTGAATGGTTGGCGATGCCCTTTGGTTTGACAAATGCTCCAGCCACTTTCATGAGGATGATGGATGATATCCTGCGACCATTCACCAATACTTTTTAAGTGGTGTATCTGGATGACATTCTCATTTACAACAAGACTTGGGATGAACACTTACAACATATTCAACAGGTTCTGCACACCCTGCACCAATACAAGCTATATGCCAACTTGGAAAAATGCTCCTTCGACATCGACAGGGTCCATTACCTAGGCTACATAATTGATCAGCATGGCATACATGTGGATCTAGCTAAGATCCAAGTCATTCGTGACTGGCCAGCCCCAACCACACTCACTGAGCTTCAAAACTTCTTGGCCCTTGCCAATTTCTACCCCAGGTTTGTGTTGGGATTCTCCCATATTGCATGGGCCCTTAGCCAAATAACCAGGGGTGGTGGTAAGGTGAAATTTGCGTGGGGGCGGTCCCAACAACAAGCGTTAGACAATTTGAAGCAACGCTTGTGCTCAACCCCAATACTTTCACTACCAGACATGCAACAACCTTTTGAGATTGAGACAGATGCTTCAAACTATGCGGTGGGTGCCATTCTCACTCAGCACAACCACCCCATGGCCTATCATAGTGAGACACTATCATATGTTGGTCGTAAGTACCCTGCTTATGAAAAATAAATGTAATCCATTGTGCAAGCCTGCCGCCAGTGGAGACATCACATTCTTGGGAAGGAGACAATCATCCACACTGATCATAAGCCACTGCAGTTCATGCAGACACAAGGAAAATTCCAGAATGATCGCCATCAAAAGTGGTCCACATACTTGCAACAATTACACCTCAACATCAAGTATAAAACATGAAGCACCAATCGCGTCGCTGATTGCCTCAACAGACCGCTAGTCGTGACACTCACCATGGTGCCAGACTCCTACGGCCATGAGACCTCTGGATGGCCCCAACTCTATGAGATAGACCCAGACTTCGTCACCACCTACCAAATGTTGGGTGCAAATGTAGTTATTGATAATTTCCATCTTCAGGATGGGTTGTTGTGTCATCTGGGCCATATCTATGTTCCATCAAGTGAGCGAGTGAAGCTGATCTAGGAAGCCCACTATAGTCGGGTGGCAGGACACTTCAACATTGAAAAGACAGTGGTGATGCTACAAAAACATTTCTACTGGCTGGAACTTCGATAGGAGGTCAACAAGTATATTAGGTCCCGCACTGCCTGGGTTATTGCCAAACCAACCACTAAGAAACAGGGCTTGTACACCCCTTGTCCTACTCCTGACAAAATATGGGAATCCATCTCAATGGACTACATGTCGGGCCTCCCATCCACCAAGCGGGGAAATGACTGTGTTTTTGTGGTTGTTGATCGCTTTTCTAAGATGGCGATTCTGATTGCTTGCAAGAAGAACATCACAACATAGGCCATTGCCAAGCTCTTCTTTGAACGAATCTGGGTGCATTTCGGAATCCCAAAAACCATTGTCTCAGATCAGGACAGTCAATTTTTCAGGACATTCTGGTTGAGCCTCTGGTCACTTTTGGACACCAAGCTCACCAAATCCACGACCTTCCACCCCCAGACAGATGGCCAAACCGAGGTTGTCAATCGAATGATTGTGCATATCCTTCACATGTATAATTCAAAGCACCCTTGCACATGGGATGAGAGCCTTCCCTATGTCCAACATAGCTACAACCGAGCCCTGCATAGCTCAACCAGCCACAGGCCCTTTCAGGTGGGGTTGGGTTTCCAACCATTGGGTCCCATAGATGTTGCACTTCCCCTTGTGGTTACCTCGACCGACTCATATCCTGCTCCAACTGAAGCTGACAAAGCCACTCAGTTCATTGAGTGGATATATCACATCTGCCAACAGGTTCAAGATATCCTACAAAAGTCCAATGACAAGTACAAGCAACGCCATGATCAACATCGGGTGCCACATAAGTTTTAGGTGGGCTACAAAGTTTGGTTTCACTTGCAAAAAGAACGGCTTACATGACCCCATCGGAAGATTTTCCCACTCCGTTATGGGCCGTACACCATCACCAAGGCCGTGGGGGATAGTGCTTTTGACCTCAACATTCTTCCTTTCCTTGGCCTGCACCCAGTGTTCAACGTGGATCTCCTTCGCCCTTATTTCCTACCATTATTTGACACCTCAGATGTAGCAGATAAACTGACACCAATAGAGCTCAACCCTGACTGCATACAACGGGAATCCAATGATCAAATTGCGGACACACATATCAAGGGCACTTGACAACAAAGGATCCAACTTTATCGAGTTGTCAAAGCAGGGCAACTCCTGCACCAAGGCAAGTGGCTCACCCGGGGCCAAATTCAATAGAAATTTCCTCATCTGATGGGGGAAATCAACGCAATGGAGACCATTACCTAATAAGGATGAAGTATTGATCCAGGTGGATATCGGTGGCCACCCACCTCTTCCAACTAGCTCAAAACAATTTTTTGACAATTTTGGCAATTTACTATTTTTAGCAGTTTTAACTTCTGCGACCATTTTGAGGGCCTAAATGAAGGTTTTTTTGGGATCGAGCTTCTTAATAATATCCAAAGGCATGATTGAACCCCAAAATGAATCTCCTTGACGACCCCTTTCCAACGGGCTATCATACGCCTAAAACAGAGATCGTATGCAAAAGTTACGACCTTAGGAAGTTGATGTACTAACTTACCCAAACGGGTCCCACATGACTTTTGGCGCTTCATCTTCTAGGGTTAGGTTTTTAGATGTCTAGGGTTTTTGGCATTCCTGTTTATTTTAAAAATGCCTTCAAAGCCTCATTGTAATCATCTTCTTGTGAATGAGCATAGTCGTCACATCTCTTCTCAGAGATAAGCCGCCCCCATTCCCGCGAGCTTGTTTCCGCTGCACTTTACAGTTTCAACTTATTTCCTTATTGAATAGAAAACTAGTTTTACTGTATCTCCATTATTTTGTGTTAAGCACCTGTTAAGAATCTGTAGTCATTTTGTTCTGCTCATAAAATCCGGATCACAAAGGGATGTTGCAGGTCCGATAATGAAAGCACTGGGGATGCACACAAATGCTTCTTCAAGTCATCGAAGGCTTGTTGTTGGGACATGCCCCACAAAAATTTTTCATTACCGCCACCCCTGGTTACTTGGTTGAGGGCCGATGCGATATGAGAGAATCTGAACATGAACCTGTGATAGAAATTGGCGAGGCCCAAGAAGCTCCGAAGTTCAGTGAGTGTGGTTGGGGCTGGCCAGTCATGGATGGCCTGGATCTTGGATAAATCTACATGCACACCATGCTGAGTGAGATCGGAAGAGCGGTTCAGCAGGAATGCCGAGACCGATCTCGTATGCCGTCTT